>PVJS01037909.1:0-19667 GCA_004027185.1 Glis glis
CCCTGTCAACCAGCCCCCACCCTACACTCATAGCCCTGTCAACCAGCCCTCTGCCTTACACTCAGAGTCCTGTCAACCAGCCCCCACCCTATACTCCGAGCCCTGTCAACCAGCCCCAACTTACACTCAGAGCCCTGGTAACCAGCCCCCCATGCTATACTCAGAGCCCTGTTAACCAATCCCCTACCCCAGTCTCTCTGGATTTCCATTGTCAGTGTTTTCCAAGTCATGAGTCCTACTGTGTCCTCCCTCCCCTTTCCTGGGTCCTGACTCACCTCCTTGCAGAGCTGCAGGTGTATCCACTTAGGCTGACCTATGAGGCAGCGCTTCCACCTGGTCTCAGCTCCCAGCTGGAAGGCAGAGACTTCGGTGTGTCTGACTCACAGGTGAGGTGCACCTCCTGGGTGCCTCAGAATCACCCCAGGGGCTGTTTCTCCCTGCCCCAAGCTCCTGACATCGCCTTCCCACCTGCTCCAGGTCAATTCCTTGCCATGGGGAGCCACCGGCAGGTCTGTTTCAGATCTGGCATCCCGTGAATCTTTTGGATGAAACATTTAGAGTTGGTCATGTTGGCCTGAAAGCAGAGTCAGGACCTCAGGGATACACGATTGGGTTCAAAAGGAAGAATCTCATTTTGAAGTCTAGCAATATCCAAAAGTGCCCTCGGGCGACTTGGGCCGGAGTTCTCTTTCCTAAAGGCATGCAGGCGGAGCCCTGGTGCCACCCCCTCAGGCGGGATACGGAGGGTCCCCAAGCGTGGAGAGGGTGGAGCGTGGTGCCCTCAGCCTAAGACCTGGCTGTTCTCTTGTTCTTGAGGAATGGTTCTGCAGGGCCACCACTTGGCCACTGCATGCACAAAGGGATGCTTCCAAAATGTCTATAGCCATCTTTAGGGGGACTTCAACACCTCTAAGGCCGATAGAGGGAGGTTTTCCTGGCTCCCAGGATCCACAGAAAAGCCAGTCCCCAGTCTGCAGTCATAGGGGCCCTGTGAAGACGGCTGAAGGCACAGTGCTGACAAGCTGTGTAATCACCATCCCTGCGACGCAGGTGGACGTAGACTTCTTTGTGGACCTGAGTTGACTTCCTTGGCTACCTTGGAAATCTGCACCTTTCAGAAACGTCCTTTTCCTCTATTCATAACGATTCTCTCTTTATCCCAACCCTGACACCTGGCTGCTCCTTGCACCTGGGTTCTCTGAGCTCACGGTCTCGGGCATTGAATTGCGTTCATGCATTTTCTCCTGTGAACATCTGTCTCCCTGACTAAAGCTATTACTACTGGAGAATCACGATCAAAGGCCTGTGGAGCTGGGGAAGGCTCGGCACGCAAAGAGCAAAAAAGGAAACAGAATCTCTGATGGAGGAAGGGCCTGGCCAAAGACGAGGTAGAGGTAGGAGTGATGGCTATGGAAGGCCTCCTCTGTGCCCTGCGTTGGGAACTTTATTCTGGTAGTTCACTTAAACTCTTCCAACCTCTACCACTCCAAGAGACAGGAGTTAGGCTAGGAAGGTTAAATGGCCTCCCCAAGTGTTTCAGTAAGCATTCTCAGCTCTGTGACCCAAACACCTGACATGCAAAATTAGAGGTAGAAAAATTTTATTCACTCACCAATCTGGAGATTTCAGGCTAATATTCCATTTTGTGCTGGCTTCAAGCAGGAGCTGGGGCTGGAAAACCTTAGGGCATCATGGCGGGGAGCCAAGAGCAAGAAGGGACAGAGAGAGAGGGGCATAGCCAGATGCTGCAGCTGGGCAGGGCCCGGGACACACACATTGTACCTGACCACACCCTTAGGGACCCTTCACCAGCAACCAAGTTCTGCCTCAAATATGGCTGTCTGCAGTGCATGAGGTCTGGGGGGCATTTTTAATCCAAACTGTGACACCAAGGTAGCGCAGCCTGCAGGTGGCACAGGTGTACTGCACTCCTCCTGAGTCCGGATGCAAAACCTATGCTGCCCCCACATTGCGGAGGCTCCAGGCACCTGGTCCTGAGGAACAGCTCCTGGACTAATCCCAGACATACTAGCTCCATGTACCTGGTCCTGAGGAACAGCTCCTGGACTAATCCCAGATATACCAGTTGGTGGTTTGTGAGCACCCCCTCTGGGTCTCACTCCAGCAAACAGAAAGCTTGATAATGCCTGATCTTGAATGTGTGCACCTAACTGTACCTGGACCACTCACATGCATGCTCCTCTATGAGGTGCAGACAGCAACCTGGAGTCCTGAGAGTCTCCTGCCGTCAGAGTGACAGAAAACCTGCAGCAGCTGCCCAGCCTCATTCACCAGTGCCTGAGAGAGCCCCCACCTCTCTTCCCCGCAGACAGGGTGCAGGGCACTGCAGAGAGACTGGCAGCCCCTGCCTGCCCAGACCCTCCTTTCAAACTGATACAGAGGCTGAAGGAAACAAAACAGAAATGGTTGCAAATGACTACCTTCCCTAACCAGTCAAGACGTGGCAGATCTGGTCAATTTGAGAATTTTATGTAAGCCTGGAGCTTGGTG
This sequence comes from Glis glis, assembly GCA_004027185.1. NCBI lineage: Eukaryota > Metazoa > Chordata > Mammalia > Rodentia > Gliridae > Glis > Glis glis. The sequence continues at coordinate 2,512 of PVJS01037909.1, forward strand.
AATAGAAATTTAAAAGAGGATTTGTATTGGAGTAGAAAGAGACCAGTCACAAGGTAGGCTGGGAAGAGAACGTGCTGGATGTGTTTCCAGACAGTTCAATCAAGAGCCTGTGAACCAGTGGTTCTTGTTCAAGTGTGGGTGGGAGGGAGCGCGGGCTTCCCAAGTACAGCAAGAGGAAGACAGTGTGTTCTCGTGGTTTTTGTGTAGGTCAGTTCTGAGAAAGTTCTGGCTGACTAAAAATCACCTGGACAGGATAATCCAGGTGGGCCTGGGTCAGTTTAGGAATCTAGAAAAATTATAGTTGGTTCTACATTTGGAAAATTGCAAGCAGGTATTTACAAAGCTCAGGTCACCACATTTTATAGTGGTTGATGTTTCCCTGATTTCTGAGTTGGGTAGGCTATGTGGGGCTGGAGAGAGAGAGTAATAAGGGCTTGTTATTGGGTCCATGGCTTTCAGAAAGCAGTCCTAACAGAATCACATGTACGTGTAGGCAATTGCAGATAAAATCATAGAACTACTATTGTTAAGTCTTGAGAAAGGCACAAACACAGGGGGTACGAGCCCAAGGACTTGAGATCGGCAAACACCTTCGCTTTCGGATAGGGCAAGAGCGCAGAGCACAGAAAGTAGAGAAGCGTGAGCTCTGATCCACCAAACCCTTGAAGAGACTGTGAAGCAGACGGGTCTGAGTATCTAAACTTTAGTCTGGTGATCAATGGTAACCAATGAAGGTTCATTAAAATATATATGGGACCTCTTCTCATGTACTAAGGTTATATATTTAGTAAACCTAAGAGGAATTGCAGATGTAATGAACTTTTATTTTGACAAAAAGATTTGATGGTCTCCTAAGGGAAAGCATTGTTAAGTAGATATGGAGCTTGTCTTCCTACCAAAAGAGAATCAGTGACTCTCTGCCAGGAAGAAAGTGCCTGGTATTATTCCAGTTCTTGTCCCATTCAGTCTTGTTTGTTTGTTAACTTCATGAGTCAGATGCAAGCACAGGGATGCTGATCGAGTTTGTAGGTAACAGTTGGAGAGCATAGCTAACACCATCAAAGAATCAGAATTCAGAACTACCAGACAGCTTTGAATGCTAATTTGAAATCTGCAAGACAAAATGTTAGCAGGATAAATCTGGAGCCTAGAGTTTAGGTGAGAACAAAAACGAAGCCGTACAAATAGGAAGAGACCTGAATTGCTCTTTTGTTGTGTGTGCGTGAAAAAAAATAAGTATTTAGTTGACCACATGCTTAATATCAGTGCTGTTGTTGATGAGGAGTAATGCTACTAATAGCCACCAGTTCTGAGCACTTACTGTATCAAATTCTTTACATATTTTTACTAGTTTAATCCTCCTAACAGCCCCATGAAGAATATTTTGCACATGAGGAAACAGCCTCAGGGAGAACAGGTAACCTGTTCAGTCTTGGAATTAGTGATTTGCAAAACAAGGTTTTAAACTCAGGTCTGTCTGACTGTGGTCCCCATTACAAGTCCAGCTCCGAAAAAGTGGCACAGACACAGTATCTTCTGTGCTGCTAAGAACACATCTAGAGTGATCTTCTTTGTTCTGGGGTCCCTGTTTCAAGAAGGGCGTGGTCTGCAAAGTACCCACCCAGTGGAAAGCAGCCTGCCCGTGAAGGAGAGGCAAGTCCTAATCTGCTACCAGGAGATTTGGGAATGGCAATATTTGATACTGAGGACACCCAGGCAGGGATCTGAAGGTCATCGTCAAGCTTAAGGCCATCAGGACAAAGAGGGCAAAGACGTTGCACCTCGTGATGTTCATTGGAGCCATCAGGGAAAGATCAAAGGAGGCTGAGTTTGATCCCATGTCGAACACCGCCCCTTAACTGGAGCTGTCCAACAAAGAGACAGTCTACTTTTCAAGGAGTGAGTTGTATTCAGGCAGAGCCTAAGTAGCTTTGGGTAAAGGACATTGTAGAGAAGATTCCTGCTTTAGCTGAGAGATTGGATGGAATCACACCCAGAAACATGCCGGGCATGAGGATTGCATACCTAGCATCTTGATTCTGGGTGCAGTCCTCAGGACTGCCCCTGGAGGGAGGAGACTGACCACGGCCACTCTGGCTGCCTCTTCTAACAGGAACATTACTAACTGATCATAAGTAAACGAGCACCTGTGGAGATGTGCAAAAAGGCTTCTTGGTGCCAAAGGTGGCTGAGTTTACACTGGGTGCTTATTAAATGTCAAATAAATTTAATGACCTAGATTCACCCATGCGTCTGCTGCTGGCTTGGAGCCAGAGCTTCTAGAAGCCATGTTAACTCTTTTAGTCCTGAGATCATTAGCTGTCACCCTTGGGTTCCCAGCAGGATTTCAGTGGTCCAGAACCAGAGGGCCTTCCCTGGAAGGACCTGCCCATCCTGGCCATTGATATCCATGAAGCAGGGAGATATTAAACTCTTTTCCTGAAATACTTTCCTTGACAGAAAGCAACTTGTTTCTTTAGGAAATAAGTATTTGGCAATGATGATGGGTTGAGGGACAAATCCTAAAAGCATAGCAAAACCCCCAAGCAGAAGGTGGCAGGAAAATCCCTCCTCAGGCTCCCTGCTTTCCCATTCAGCCTTGTTACCCACCTGGAGGAGCCCTTCTTGATTCTTCCTCAGTCTGAGACTCAGTGTCCATGATTGCTGCTCTCTTATGTGAAAAGACAGCCAGCCATTGTGCTGGCCATGGCCCTCGGCAGTCAGTAGTGCAAACTGTTTCTAGGGCTCATCAACCTTTAATGATAGGTTGACTCCAAGAAACTGCCCAGTCTTCACCCTTCCACTTCAACATACTAGCCTACCACCCATGTGTCAACAAACCCACACAGTCTTCAGTGCCAGAACCCTACAAGCACCAGCGCTAGGGTTGAACTTGAAGGTCAAGTTCTACTCTTCCGAGTCTGAATTTTCTGACCAACTTCTAGGCACCTGCATATTTCACTTGTCCATTCCAAGTCTAAAACTACATGTGCCAACACCCTTGACAATAGAGTTTCTTTCTGTTTCTAGCAACACCTGATTCTACAAGTTTGGGCATTGATTTGGATTAGTCTTGTCTCTCCCTAATACCCCATTTCTAATTGCTCACCAAGAGTTATCAATTCTTCCTTTGAATTTTCTCTTGCCTCTTCTTCAAATGTTTTCATTGTAGCACTCTGAAAACTCTGCCATCTTACACTTTAATTACTGCAACAACCTCATAGCCATTTTCCCAGACCACAGCCCCTTCCCCAGAACAATACGTGTGAATGGTGCAGCCTGCCAGCAAAACGAGTTCCCCAGCGTCCTGCTCTCAGTACATTCCTCGCTGCTGATGGAACAGTTGTAGCTCTGTGTGTCCAATAGCATCCATCCTAATGCCTTTGTTTGATGATCAGGCCCTCCGGGGCCAGTGCATCAACATTATTTCACCTTGTAGCCCCTTGCCCTCTGTCTCCACGCTGGTCTCACTCTCCCACCCATGCAGTGCCAAGCCTCTCTCTGAGCTGTGCCTCCCCACACTCCACACTTCTCCTTTGTGCAGAACCATGTGCACAAGCCCTGGTGCTTGTAGGATTCTGACCTTGAAGCCTGGCATTCATGGCCTTCTGCCTTCTCTAGTCTCTGCAGCACTTGCAACCCATTTCCAGGGTTGAAAGTGCTCCTCACTCAAGCACTACTCTCTGGTTATTTCATGTCTCAGTTGGTTCAGAAGAACCTCCTGAGCTTTGTTTCCCTGTAGCTCCCACAGTTGCTAGCACAGTGATGGTTGGGTGCCTAGTCAGTATTCAGAGAATGGAGAGATGCTCAATGTACTGAGGCAAAGGATTGGAGGAAGTACCTTCCAGGGACTGGATTTTATATGCAGATCCCTAAATAGCTCCCCTCTTGTGCTTAGGTATCTGGACCAAATGAGGTGGATCACTCTCTTGGCCAACATCCTTGCTGCTGTAATCCAAAACAACTAACCACTCAACTTAGAGGAAGGAAGACTTGTTTGCTCATGTTTTTTGGAAATTTGGGGGTTCAGTCTATGTGAGGCTGGGGTCTGTGGAGCTCAGGGCATGGCATTGGGAAGCAGAAAGAGGGAGAGAGCAAGGGCTCTGCTCTCACATCATGGAAGCTGGAAGCAAGAAAGCCAGCAAGGGGATTCAAAGACAAAAGGCACAGTCACTAAGGCCACATCTCCAGGGATCTACCTGCCTGGGTCACCACCTAGTAAATCCATTACAATGGATTTATCCATTGATGAGATTACAACTCTCCTGATTTAATTACCACAGTTCTGAACATTAATACGTGAGCTCTTCAGGGGACCTTCTATATCTAACCAAATCTGAATGAGGTACAAAGAGGCATACTTTCCCAGGACTGTCAAAAAACTGCTGAGACACAAAGATATTATTAATGACTGAAGTCAATCCAATGCACCCCTTCTCTGAAACCATCCTGTGGGATTCTAGCAATCCTCCACCAGCCCAAGGCCGCCTGGCTCTTCCTGGCACCCCTGAAGCCTCATGGTCAGCTGTAGTTGATGGGGTGGATTTTGTACTTTCTGAATCCACAAGAGGCATGCATAGGAGCAGTCTTCTCCCTTCAGCCTTTAGTCTCCAGATATCACCTACTGTCTGAAACTGGCCCATCCCAGCCCCCTCTGCTCTTCTCTGAAACCCTGGCACTTGCAAACAGTCTCACTGACTTTTCAAATCCCCCCAAAATGACTTCCAGCATCCCCAGAGCTAGTCCAGTCAATTTCCTTTCGAGGGAATTCTGATCTAGAGAGTGTCTGATGATGGCCAGGAGTTTCTTCTGCTTGCAGAACTGCTCCGTGGCAGGCAAGAAGGCTGGAGACAGTGGCCACGTCATTTCTCCCCAAGTCTAATAGAGTTAATGCCTTGGTTCATGTTTAAGATTTGTCAGTTCTCCTGAGACCAGGGTCCTTTAAGGCTTTAGGCAATCCAAGCCACAACTCCAGCCATAGTGTTAGCAGGCTTAGAGGTCAAAGAACAAACATGGTCTGGGTGTGGTAGAGCATTCCTATAATCACAGTACTTGGGAGGCTGAGATAGGAGGATCGCAGGTTCAAGGCCAGCCTTAGTAACTTATTGAGACCCTGTTTCAAAATAAAAAGATAAAAAAGGCTGGGGGTGTAGCTCAGAGGCAGAATGCCCCTGGGTTCAATCCCCCATACCCAAAACAAACAAATAGAATGAACAGATCAGCAATTCAATCTTTAATAGACATCAGTAAAGTAGAATATTGGGAAGTTGAAGTTTTTTCTTTCTCAAGGCACTAACAATCAAAAGTTGAGGTCCACCTATACCACTTTTGTGCCAAAGGTATGTGACTGACAATACAAAGAGGGAAGCTGTACAGTATTTCAAATATGTTAACAATATTATTAACAATAATAATAATATGAAGCACTGTGCAGATTTTATAAAATGTCTTGCATTATGGGAATATATTACATCTGATATTATCATTCCTACCACTAATAATATTTCCCCAACACTCCCAGTCTGAGACCATCGCCTGAGCTCCATCTCCCAGCGTTTGGCTGTGCCTCACTCTGCAGCTGAGTTGAATTCCTTGTTCACTGTCTGGTGATTCATTGCACTAAATACCATTTTCCTGATAATTAAAAACTGCTCACTGGCAAGTGGGAGCAGGAACAGGCTGATGCAGGATTTATGCAGAAACACAAAATGAACCAAAAGACAAATGACCTGTTCCGCCTAGCTAAAGGCAGCTTTTTATTTTTTTTCCTCATCATCTTCTGGGACTTGAGAGAGGCTAGCAGTACTGCAGGAGCGAGGTCTGGAAGGATGTGTCATTCTGCAGTGTCACCAGGAGGTGGATAGAGGGGGAACCGGGACATGCATGTGCTCCTGGTTTAGAACACACAGACTCCTTCCTGCCTGCAGCTGGAGGAGCGAGCCCAGGGCCCTCACTTCCATCTGCCCTTTTGGACCTTAGTTAGAGGAATTAGCTCTGGATTTCATTTTTTCAGTTTCCCTTCTTCAATATGCTGCTTTCCCGAATTTTAAGGAAAAGGAGGACTGAATCCTACTGTTGCATAGATGCAATGATTAGAACCCGTTGTTGTGCATGGACATTGTGTCGGATCAGCACCCTGGGGATCCACACAGGAGCACTGAGGCCTTTCACAGGTCTTGGTGACAACCAAAGCCCCTAGCCCTGGAATAGCAGCCATGATGTCACACAGCTGTACACATGTGCGTACACACACACACAGCGTCTTGATTCTACAAGCCAGCAAGGCAGCACACCTCTCTTTATGAGCACACTGCCTGCCCCCCATCATCGGTGTGAACTTCGCCTGTTTGGGTGGGCTCGGTCATACACTACTGACCTAAAGAATAAAGGGACCATCAAGAGATGAGCTCTCTCCCTTCTGGGAATAGCTTCTTCCCCAAACTGGCGAGGGCCAATATCCGTAAAGCTCATTAACTCGGAATCCTCTCCCATTCATCCTCATATATGTCTTTACTTGCAAACCATTCATTACAGCACATTCTAGATTGTTTAATTAGTTTCCATGGAAGAGCTCCTGTAGGACAGCTTAGCATACATCTTTAAAAGCCCTTGATCTAAAATAACAAGGTAGTTATTTTTAAAGTAACTAATATGACCCTAAGCGGCTTACATCCCCCCCTGCACCCTCTCCGCCCACCCCACCCTTTCCCTACCTCCCCCAAACACTTCCCGGAACAATTTGCTGATAACGGTAATGAGTCTGTTAGTCAAGGAGCCGTCACTGTACATCAGACACTGTGCCGGGCCTGCCACTTGCAATTGGCTCTTTACTTTCACAGCCACCCCTGGAGGAAGCTGTGATCTCCCCCACTGGCAGAGGAGGAAACCATTCTGAAAAATGTACACGGACTTGCTGTTTGACGCAGGCCGGTAAAAGGCTCCAGGGATCCGACTTGGCCTGTGGGCCCCAGCCTCTCATGTGGTACAGAACTTGGGAGAAGTCATCATCTTGCTGATAACGACCTGCTGTCCCTTTTGCATTATTTCAAGTGTATCTGTTGTCTCCTTCTCAATCTCCATTGCCCCTCCAGTGCAGACTGGCTGATGTCAGCCTGCAGCATCTCTGTTTCTCTGCAGAAATGCTTCCTCTGGACTTGACTCTGCCCGCCCACCCACACAGCCAGAGGGCCAAGTAGCTCCTAACCAATGACTGGAGGGGGAATTGCTGTAGAAACACCCCAGCTCTCTCTTGACTATGAGGGTAGTCCTTTTATAATGCTTGTGGTCACCTCTACTGGCTCCCAGAGCTTCACCAGGGAGATCAAGCCTGTTTTAATGACCCACTATGGTCAGTGACCTCAGGACACAACTCATATCTTCTGCCTTCCATTCCCTATTTTAATTCCCTTCTCCCCCCACCCCCAACTGCCCAGCTACTTCCTGGGATCATCTCCCAGATAAACCACTTGCTTTCAAAACCTTGCCTCAAAGCTTGTTTCTGGGGAACAAGAAGCAAGTCCCAGGCAGCCTGGAGATGTGATCTGGGCTCTTTACATACGTTCAACCTGATTCCAAACGTTCTTGCTCTTCCCTTGTTCTGCATAAGTAGTGAGGAGGAGGTGACACCCCATCTCTGTTCTGCCCTTTGTCCACTGATACTGAAGCATAAGCTCTCTCGCTCACGTGCACACACACACCCATACCCCCTTCAACTCCTCTCCATAGAATAGGACATTCTAGAAGAAAGTGAAGATGTCTGTATTTGCTTTGTCCAAATTTTAGTCACTGCATTCCAGTGTCATCTCAAGGTTTCTCAGGAGCATTCTAGAATTCTAGAATGGCGTTAGCCACCCGCAAACAAACCATCCAGTATGGCAGGAGTGGTTTTACTTGATGATTGGGAATGACCCATATTTCAGAAGGATCTGTTCTTCTGGGCAGGGCAACTGGCTCTATTTGGCTGTAAAAATCCTCCCCTTAGTCAGGCATGGTGGTACACACATATAATCCCAGTATGTGGGAAGCTGGGACAGGAAGATCAAAGGTTCGAAGCCAGCCTGGACAACTTAGTGAGACCCTCAGCAAGTTTGCAAAACCAGATTTCAAAATAAAAAAAATAAAATAGGGCTGGCAGTATACCACAGATATAGAATGCCCCTGGGTTCCACTCCCCAGTACCAAAAAACAAAAACAAACAACAACAACAAATAAATCTCCCCTCAAGTCTCTTTGTTGTTTCTTCCTTCCTCCTTCAGATTGTACTTGAGCACGTCCAGTTCTTGGCAACATTAATTTAGGACAGCCATCAGAGGTTTTCAGATGGGAAATGTATGAAGCACAGCATGTGTGGAGGGCTCGGGGTCCCCCGAGAATAAGCTGCAGGGCCAGGGCCGGGGTGGCTGAGGCTTTGAGATGGAGATCATAGAAGCGGTGGTCTAGCCTCAGCCTAGGGTCCCAACACAACATGGCATGTCGTGACATTACAGACCTGCCTGCCCCTGTTGACCCCACTCCCTCTTGGAGAGACGGCAGCAGCCAGTAGGAAAACTCTTCATGAGAATACGACACTAGACCTTGTCTTTCTTTGGGCTTGTGCAGCCCCCGTCCTTCCACCACCCACCACCACCACAATTTCTATTCTTCGCTTAATGACACAGAAAACATGTTGAAAAATTACGTTGTGAATGAATCCATTTGTTTCTTGGGTTCCATTTACTTTTTCGGTTTTTTTTTTCTTGTCCCCTCTCCTCTACTTTTCGAATGTATTTTTTCTGCAATGACGATTCTCTATTTTGTCCCCAAGCATACCTATCTATCTTGCCACTGTATACATCAGTGACAAGGTCTATATTCCTTTATGTATTTCTCATCTACCATTTTATTCGTTTTTCATACTTCAGTGTGTCTGAAGGCATGGGGGTTCAATTACCATTTTTCTTTCATTCCACCTCGTTTTTTTTTTTTTTTTTTTTGTCGATGTAGACTTTGCTCTTTCCTTGCTTGGTATTTTATAAGCTTTTCTATCCACATTTTCTCTTCTGGTGTACTGTTGTGGGCACTTGCATCCTGAGGGTGTTCTAACAGCAATTTCTTTCTTTTTTTAAATCCATCCTCATCCCTCTTGTGGCCCCGGACCACGGTCGTCAGTTATAACCTTACCGGTGGCCTCCACTCAGGAAAGTTGTCAAGTTGATAAATATTGATATCTACCCTACCATTTTACCACCACTTTTCTGCTAATGCATTTGGTTGACATCAATCAGCTTCTTTGCCTTCTGTGAGCGCCCGGTGTGGGAACTGGTCCCGATCTGTCACTTATAAGTAATCTGCTCCACATTTCATCAAGAGCTCAGAAAGAGAAGAAAATATGGAGGAGAAGTAGAGGGCAGAGAACCAGGCTAGAGGGGCCCAGGGGGAAGGGAGATGGGGAGGCCCGGCAAGACGAGGCAAAGCAGAGAAAGGTTGCAGGCCAGCATGTAAGAGAGGACCTCCCAGCAAGACCCCTAGTGCTGGCGCCATCAGCAGTTCTTAATGGCAGCCCTGTCCTCTTTGGGATGTTAACCCTGCTTATCTCCTCTAATAAGGCTCCCCAGGGATGAAGATCTACATTGATCCCTTCACTTATGAGGACCCCAACGAAGCTGTCCGGGAGTTCGCCAAGGAGATTGATGTATCTTTTGTGAAAATTGAAGAGGTCATCGGAGCAGGTATGGCTCTCCCCTCCCCTTGTCTCTGTCTTCTTGGTGTCTAAACATCTTCTTCCCACCACTCTAGGTGTTCTCTGGCAGCCTAAAAAGGCATCCCATTTGGAAGAGAGCTTTTACCTCTCTCCTCTGAAGATGAAACTGGACCATCTACAATGTGTATCTAGGGTAGAGAGAGAGCATCACCCGGAGTCTTTCAGGAAACATGATCACAGGGACTGAGCTCATCTGGTGATACAGAGGAGTCAGTTGTAGTTTTAAAAGATTCAGAGATAGCTCTGGAAATGGACCTGTGACTGCAGATAAGGAGAGAGATGGAGGGTACTTGGTCAAGATGATTTTGAAAGAAATAAAAATCATTTTAGAAGCTAGATCTAATATCCCACTCACTGACAATGGTATCTCCATGGCTTTGAGCCAGGATCTCTTAACACACTTTGAATTCTTATTTTTTTTCCTATGTACCTGCATTTGGAGACAGACCATGCATTGGAATAGGAACTCAGCCTAGCATAGAACCCAGCACTAAGATGCCCTCAGGAAACCATACCTAAAGACTGATCTAGAATACGCATCTTTCTCTAATGTATTGGTAGTTGAGTCATCTTGGTAATGCACTTAACCTTATTAGTGTAACCCCAAATATTATTACTTTTCAAATAATCTCTTTACTATCTCTTCGGAATCTTCTTAAAAGATGTGTTTGATTCGTGTGCCCTTCCCTACTTTTATTTCCTTCCATTGCATTCTCTGTCTTTTCGTCTTCGATTCTTACCAGCCGCTGTTCAGGCTCCCTTCATTAATACACTGTAGTCTTCTTCTTAGCTCCTGGGTCTAAATGCTTTATTCATATCACTATTTGGAGAGCGACGGAGTGGCATCTCCCAATAATGTTTCAACTCAGTAAAATATGTTTAGTCAAAGACAGACAACCACTTCATATATTATCTTTAGGGGGAATGTCACCATTCTTCAACTCGCTGCCTCTCTTAATGCACTGAGGGGTCAAAAAGCCATCTGTGAAATTGGAAGTCACATTTGAAAGCCTGCCCCATTAGGGCCGCCATTTTCATGTTCTGTTTTCCCTCTTAAAGAGCTTAGTCCTCACGCCTCTGTCAACGTCCTTGTGACAAGTGCTGGGACTTTTTCTGTGGGGACACACCACTCCCACCACCAGCCCCCCAGGAATTCCAGCTGGCTAGCCAGAATCTGATCCACAAAAGTCTATCTACACTTTCTGCAGACTGTTATTAAATATGTTAACCAACCACGACTTTTGCTTCTGTGCAGATAATTTTATCTTCCTCCTTAGATGCTGACATATTTAAGGACCATGCCTTGGAAGGCTGGGCGCCAGATAAATTGGACCACTCTTAGGGGTTTAGCTCTCTCCCGTAAACTTGCAAGACTGTTAGGGAGGCGGGCTTTCAGTCCTGCACTGTTTGCCCGTGTTATTAATTGTTGTTATGGCTTGCAGTAATGGCGCTGGTGATTTTAATGTTGTTATTTATGTTGCGTGCTTAGAGTGACGTGTTCTGAACTGCATTTCATCCCAGAAAGCACACATCAGCCCTCTCTTGCCTCTGTCAGGGGAGGAGTAAAGAGCCTTCTCACTTTATGGCCCTGCAGGGAGTTTCAATTTGGGGTGAGCTGGCCAACTGCTGGATGCCCATAAAGGGACAATGGATGGTCCTGCTCTATTCTTCACCTCCCATTCGCCTGTGGCATTTGCTAGCACTGCTGTGTTTTTTGTGCATCTGCTCAGGGGACATCAGTGGTTCGCATGGAATTGTAGAGGGATGCATTTAACAATTTATATGACACCCAGCAACATGGTGGAAAGCCCTCTGTCCAGCTATTGCTGACCACTCTCCACCAGAGACCCATCTCCTTACCATGCAGAACCACCCCACAGTGAATCCCTGTGCATGTTAACTCGCTGTGCACAACTCGATGCAATTTTATCACAAGACACTCCTGACTGGAGTTGCCCTTTCTCCAGTTCCTCTCCCCTCTGCCATCCCTCTCCCTTCCCCCCACACCCTGTCTCACTGAGACCGGCTCCACTAAAAGAGCTGGTGTGAAGGTCAAGTGGAAAATTTTTTTTCTAAAGTAAGATTTATGCAATGTGATTGGTGATGTTTCTTTTAGCCACCTGCAAGGTTTGGAGCAGGGGGCAAAAATTGGGTTTCAGTATGGGTAAAAACAAAACAAAGCAGAAAAACATGAAAGGAAGAATCAGAAGTCGGATTTCTTCCCTCCCCCCTTCCCTCCTTCCCCTTCCCCTCCCTTCCTCCCTCCCTCCCTCCCTCCCTCCCATCTTCCCTCCTTTCCTTCCTTCCTTCCTTCCTTCCTTCCTTCCTTCCTCCCTCCCTCCCTCCCTCCCATCCATCGTCATTTTGTCCTTTTTATCCTCTTCCCTTTTCTTTCTCTTGTTCTCCCAACAAGCTTTTACTGGAGGTTTTATTGGATACTTCTTCCTCACTGATGTGAGTTCTCAGAAATGAATAAATAGCTCTCCCCCTCTGAGGTATCACAGGCACACTGGGAAACAGGCAGACTGGTAACTTTTTTTTCAGTTTTCACAGATTTTTGTTTTTTTTAAAAAATATGCTTTTTGGTGTATTGTAATTATACATCATAATGAGGTTCAGAATGATAGGAACATATATGCACATAGAACTTGGTGTGTTTCCCTCCACATGCTCCCTCCGCCTCCCCATACGTATTATTGAGATTGGTGTTGGTAATTTCGTATATGTACACAGCATTATTTGAACTGTTATTATGCCAAGTGAGATCAGTCAGCCTCAGAAAGTGAAGGGTTGTATGTTGTCTCTCATATGTGGAAGCTAGAGAGAAATTGGGAAACAAAAGAGACTTTAGATAAAGGAGGAGAGAGACCAGTAGAATAGTGGAAGAGGATTAAGAGAGGGAGGTGCAGGGAGAGGAAATTGGATGAAGGAAACAGTCAACTCTTTCACACCATTCACAGCACAGGTGTGTACAAAATGCCAGGTCGACCCAAGGGACTGTTCAGCTCTACGTTCTGGGAGGGGCTGGGGAGTCAGGAAGGCTCCAAAAAAGGGGCTGACCTTTGGCCTGAGCCTTCAAGGATGAACAATGATAGAAAAAGTAAGTTTTTATGAAACATATTAGGGAGAATGAGATGGTGACAGAGAGGAGACTTCAATGATTCATGGAGGAAGGCAAACATGACCTCCCAGCAGTGGTATGCTCATGAGAGCCCCCTGTGTGCATCTCTCCCCAGCTCCATGCCCAGTGGCATGTGGGTAGCTCGACATCAGGCATGAGAGGAGTATTTACACCATGGGGATTGGCAAATGTCACAACTCCTGCATATTTTTTTCTCTCATCCTTTGCTTCTTTGTTTTCTGGAGGACTGGGAGTTGAACACTTACCAGCATGCCCTTGCTTTCTAGGCTGTGCAAAGTTATTTCAGAGACATTACAGAAGTCTGGCCCCCTGGAACATGGAGCTAGAGGAGAGGGCCATGCTTGCCACAGGAGGGATTTAGTTTGGAGTTCAAGAAGATCCTCATTCATTAGACATTGCTTCTGAGCCTGTGACCTTAGGAAGATACACCTGATGCCTAAAAGTCCCTGCTCTGCAGGCTTCTGGTCCAGTATACAGACACACAATGCCACTCAGTGAGCGGAGGGGAGAGACTGAGACTATGAGGGGCCCAGAGAGAAGGAAGTCCTGGAGATGGGAGGAGAGACTTGATGGTAGGGGGACCTGAGTGGCTCTAAGGATGTGGCAGCTCAGATGGGCTGAGAACAAGGAAGAGAGAAGGCTGCTGGGGAGGGATTTCCTATGGATGAGCCTGGAGAATCAGGGCAGCCTAGAGATCCAGAAGCTGTTACGTGGATTTCATCCTGTGGAAGAGAGGTTTCTGAGTGGGATGAGTGATAGGGTGAGGTTTGGGGAGCTGAACTTGATACATGCCATATTGATTCAGAGTGGAAGAGGGAGATGGGAAAGGTGGGCAAGCCCTCGGAGGCTGGAGACCCGGTGCAGGGCTTTGCCTGGGTGTGGGAGGGGCTTCGGGAAGACTGATGCTAGAATCAAGGCAGGGAGGCTGCAGTGATGTAACTGGACATTCAAACCAGTCTTCCAACATGGAGAACAGAGATTAGTGGCCTGGGCAACCAGAATCAATGGGAACAGGTGGCATGGAGGTTGTAGCCAGCAAGGAAAGCTTCAGGTTAAACACCTTGAAGGCAAGTTAAGGCATCTGGGGAGTAGTCATTGTACACAGTAGTGAAGGACAATGGAATAATATCTAGAAACTATGGAACTGAAGAATAACATCCACTGCCAAAGTTCCTCCCAAAGTTACAAAGGATGTTGAACAAAGGAATAAAAATAATTGTGAACCAGGTGTGACCCCAGCCAAGTAGACTGAATAATTACTCATTGTGTAATTATTTAGTGAACGTCCGTCTTTCCTCAAAGTCCCATAGGAGTAAGAGAACATATGTGTTTGTTTTAGTCTGGGATCTGGCCTACTGTGTGGCTTACTTGACCAATTAAATCCTTGTTGTATATGGGGATGAAAGTAGGTCCTTGGGGAAAAATACAGCAGAGATAAAAGTTTGGAGAGTGAGGTAGAGTTTGGGAGAATGCAGAGGGACTAGGGAGGTGGAGTGGGCATAAGTCATTGGAAGCTCTGAAAGTGGGCCAGTGGGGTGAGGGACAGCCAGCCCTTCCTCTTCTCCCTGCAGATAATGGGGTCAATCGAAGTCTCTTTAGAGGTAGGTGACAGGCCATCCTGGTGTCTTTGGAGAATATCAGCTCATTGTTTCCATGGGTCTGACTTACAGGAGTCACCTCATAGGTCAGCTCCAATGCATTGATTAATCTTGAGCAGTTGGATCAATAGACTTACCCAGAGAACAAAATAGGGCTGCCATGTGTGACCGGTCTTTCCAGCTTGAATGGCACTCCTGTGTTGTACAGTGTGCAACCCGTATAACTGTATGCAGCCGCCTGAGCATGACTGTCAATTACATGCAAATGTACATAGAGGTGTCACCGGAAGGTGTTACTCAGGGGAAGAGATGTCAAGTGTATTTTAATTAACGAACACATTCTCTGCCTTTCACTCTAGTGCCTCCACCTTGGCTGATCATGGAGGATAAGGAGGTTTGCAGTGGGAGGGCTGGTGAGAAGAGGCAGGATGAGGGAAGGTGTGCTATGTACAGATGGGGAGGGGTCACCGTGTGAGGCCAGCAAAAGCCCAGCACATCTCTCCTTGGAGAAGAGGTTGGGTTTCTTGGGGATGGTTTAACAGAAAGGTTGCCTGCCAGCCTGACTCTCCTAGGACCATTTACAGTGAACAAAAGAAGCATGAGGGTATTACGAAATGTTCCAGGAGGGGAAGCCATATCAGTGTCTCCAGAAATTACAATTAAAGTAGCTAGCGTGTGCTGAACACTCGCCTACACACTTTACAAGCAGCACCCTACACACTTTACAAGCATTGTTTTGTTTAATGCTCCTAATAGCCCTGTGAATTAGTGTTTATGTTGATGTGCGTGTTTATGTATGTATTTATTTTTAACTGGCTAGGAGATCGGCATTCAGAGGATAGCTTGCTAAAGGCCGGGCTGCCAGTGAGTTAATGATACAGCTAGAATTTAAGCCCAGATACTGCTGCTCTCTAGACCTGGCGAATGTAACCTCAACACCCATGGCCACTTTGGTGGCAGTGGGAAAGAGCAGCTTAATATACAATCATCGCTTCTGATGGTGAGCTTGACTTGGCAGTTTGGAATATCCAAGCCTCTTTGCCGGGAATTATGATACTGCCTTAGAACTTATTGTCCCCATATGGTAGTGCTATAAAGACAGTCCCACATTCCCTGAAGAGAGTGTGTTCCTCATAGAATACACTGGTCCCATCTTCTGGTTCTTCTAAGTACAATCAGTCATCAGCCTTAAAAAGGAAAATAAACACCAAGATATTTTGCATAGTTCTGTGTGGTATTGGGGATTGAACCCAGGGATATTCTACCTCTGAGCTATACCCCCAGCCCTATTTTATTTTTTATTTTGAAGCAAGGTCTCCCTAAGTTACTGAGGCTGGCCTTGACCCACCATCCTTCAATCTCAGCTTGCCAGTTACTGGGATTACAGGCATGTACCACCATGCCCAGCTTTCATTTTTAATTATATGTACTTTGCACAGCTATAATCCCAGTACTTGGGAGGCTGAGACAGGAGGATCGCAGGTTCAAAACCAGCCTCATAAACTTAGTGAGACTCTCAGCAATCTAGCAAGACCCCGTTTTAAAAACAAAAATGAAAAAAATAACAAAAGGGCTGCGGAGTGTAGCTCAGAGGTAGAATGATTCTGGGCTCAATCCCCAGTAACACACACACACACACACACACACACACACACACACACACATTATATGTGCTTTCATTTATGTTGTGAAAATAAGATTATTATATACATCTAATGTATCTAAAGACATTCATGTGCACTTAAATACACATATGTGATATATAGGATATGCAGTTGTTTAACAACCACAAACAAGAAAAGAGAAATCAATTTTGCCCTCACCATCTGGGTGTTATGTTTTGTAGACATGGTAGCCATCAAGCAGGTTCTATCTCATGCAGCTCCTCCAGTAGCCTGGGGAATGGGCATCTGAGGAACTCTGCTGGAATGATGAATGTGGCTGTGATCGATTGGTAATGTCTGTCTTCTGCGCAGGGTCAGAAGATAGTGGAATGCATGCCATGATCTTACTATCCCTGGTTTAGCCCTAACCTACTTATCTTGCAAAGGCTAGTGTGTTTAAACTTGCCTAAATCATTCTTTAAAAGTTCTATATCTTGTATAAACTTGAATTAGTAACTAGAAGTTCTGCTTTCCTTTTCTTTCCCCCCAAGGCGGTTTTATGACTTCAAAATGCTGCTAAAAGAAAAAAAAAGACTGCAATTGTGTGTGTAGATTCATGCTGCACATAGCCAACAGCTACTGCTTGAAATACCTGCTGGCAGGTTGGATGTTTCATTTTCAAAAATTGAAAATTCTTTCCTTCTGATTTTATATATTATAGTTGAGGCATTTAATGTGACTGAACCACTTTTCCTCTCTTCCTCATTTTGTCAAGGAAGGTAGAAAGGAGGTATTGGCAAGGAGCTGGAACTTGTAGGGAATAATTTCAGCAGCTATGTGGGAGGATAATCATAGGAACTGGCTAAATTACTCTCGGCTGATAGTCTTGAGGGCAGTGGTTCTCAAACGTGAGCCAGACATCAGAATCACCTGGAAGCACATTAAAACTCTACTAAGCTTACAATCCTACCTACTAAGCGTCCAATCCAGCAGGTGTAGCAGGGCTCAGGAATCTGAATTTTCTAACAAGATGCTGATGGACAAGAACCACTCTTTTTTTTTTTTTTTTTTTG
>PVJS01037910.1:0-19668 GCA_004027185.1 Glis glis
CCCCGGTACCGCAAAAAAAAAAAAAAAGTAAAATAATGGTGACAAATTACAAGCAATCTAAATGTATGATATATCCATAAAGCTAGGAGTCTATGCAACTATTAAAACCTTGCCTCAAACATATTTAATGATGTGGAAATGTTCATAAGACAGCATAAAGTGGGAGGATGAAACAAATTACACAATAGAATGTTGTATGCAATCTAAGTTTCATTAAAATGTTATACATTCTTAAAAGTTGGATTAAAACCAATAGGGTAAACAGTGGTTCCATGTGGATAGTAAGAAAACATGATTCATTGTGCTTTCTTTATATTTTCAAGGTGAACATATTATTTTTGTCTTGTTTTACATTTGCTTCTTTCTTTTAAGAAAAAAGCAAAAAGTGGGATGGGTTCCTCTGTGTGCTCCCAGACCTTGCCAGCTTGTGCCATCTTCACCCTGGTATACGGTTCCTTCCCCCAAACCCTGCAGTAGCGTTTGGTCTCCCTGCCCAGAGAGTGGCCGTGGAGAATACTCAGGAAGGACGGTTTTCACATTGCAGAGCCTTGGTAAATCCAGCAGGTCAACAGCCTAACTGATAAGCCAAATGAGAATGCCTGTGGGAAGCTGTGGAGAGTTGAATGAGTCCCCTAGAAATATGTAAATTATAGACATAATACAGCTTAAACTGAGACCCAAGACTAATAATCTGAACTCCTGTACAGCCCTTGCCAAATTGACAGGTAGGGGGAAAAAACCTGCCATGAAAGCCTCTGGTGACATAAAAATTTTCTTTGTATAGCTATTTTTTAAACAGGCATACTCCCTCTTTATGTGAGGGGATGAAATTAAGAAACCATGTTAATCAGGAAATTTGAATATAGACTGGATATTAGATGGTATCAAGAGATTGTTGCTCATTTTGTTAGAGGTGATAATGGCCCAGAGTTATGTAAGCAAAATGTCCTTTTTAAAAAAAATTCATGTGGAATTATGTGGGGACGAAATGACATAATGTCTCAAATTTGCTTTAGAATAGTAAAAGAGAAGACATTCTAGATTCAATGTCAGGGCATTTTCAGAGACAGTGTGGGCACTAACAAGATAGTCTCCTCTCCATGACTTACACCCTGAAGAAAGCCTTCCTGCCATGGAGAGGAAGAGCTGCACTTGGGCCCTTTTAACAGTTAGGTTCCTCATCTGCATTTCTATCAAACCACCATGGCATATGAACATGCCTGAGAGTTGTGGCTTTGGAAAAATCCTGGTCCAGGTCTCCCTAGCCCTTAAATTCAGGATGCATTTTCTTTGGTACCATAATTCTGATGGCTGGATCCCCTGATAATCAGTAAGGGAACAGAACATCCCCTTCAGTTCCATCCCAGATTCCCCTGGGCATCCTTCCTAGATGCTCTTATCCTTGCTCACAAAGACGTGAGCTTTTCCTCTCCCGACTGTTTGCCATGGTCCAGGCCAGAAGGGCTCCACTGGGCACAGCTGCGCCCCCTGGTGTCTTCTGTGGCTGCTGCCATCCCTCTCTTCCTGATCAAATCCCCACTTTGTTCCTCCACCCTAAAATAGGAGCAAGATCTTAATTTTCCTTGGTGTGGGTGAGCCCAGACTGCTAATTGGGATGGAGTTTTGTTAAAGGTCTGGGGGTGACCAAAAGCATCATTGGTGATTCATCCAGCTGCCCCCTGAAAGGTGTCTTCCAGGGGCCCCAGAGTTCCTTAAAAGGGCTGCCCCTCTGCTTAGCTGCTAGCCTCCCTCCAGGAAGCTGGGATGTATTCACAAGAGGATACTATAATATTGCCACACCCTAGACCCCAGCACCTGGCACCAGGTTCTAAGAAGGAATAGTTTCACTACCATACATGCCTTCCTGTCCCAACCCAGATACAATGCCCGATCTGTGATGCTTGTCATTGTGGAATACTCACTTCAGAGAAAATCTCCCTTGCAGGCACAAGGGCACGGTCCTGCCCTGTGGGCCCCATCAGGGGACTTAGGTAGAATTGGTACGTTAGTACCTGCTGGGTTGCTGCATACCCACCCAGCCTGTAAAACTTGGAATGTGTGTAGGTCAAGATGGGCCAAGTCCATGCTTGTTCCTGTGCATGTTTCTTTCTCCTAACCTTTATTGTGAAATCTCAGCTCTGGAGTTCCTGCAAGTGCCTACTCAAACAGGAGCACACATGGTAACTCAAGAAGTAGCCCTAGTCTACAGCTCAGTGCACTCCTAGTTTATACTAAACCAAGAAAACTCCCTCCTTTCCCCCTACTTCCCTCCTGGATTCTACTTCCTGGGCAAGTTGTGCCACCAAACACTAGACATCAATAGAAAACATTTGCAGTCCATTTATCAATGACTTTACAGTCCCCACAAGAACGCTGGTTGGGCAATTGGATTTACATTTGTGGAGAGCCTCTCCAAAGATAAATTTAAGGCTCTACCCCTGATAGATGTACTAGGGATTGAACCCATGAGCATTCTACTTCCAAGCTACATCCCCATCCCTGGCCTTGAACCTACAATCCTCCTGTCTGAGCCTCTCAAATACTAGGATTACAAGTGTGTGCCACCACACCTGGTAATACCTCCAGATATTTAAATGTTTGTTACTCCAGCTTGTACATCAGGACCACAAAGTTTTTAGGACTTGACCTCAACCATTAAGAACAGACATTTTTCACTACTATTTAACCACAAAAGAAAACCATAGCTTAATGAAAGCTTAGATCTAAACAGTATTCAATATTAGATAGGTGTAGAATACATCTGTCAGTTGGTTACCTTTCAAACAGGGGTCAGCCAAGTTTCTCTATGTCAAACCAGATAGTAGATGTTTTAGGCTTTGTGGGCCATTCAATTTCTGTTCAGCTACCTAACTCTGGTTGCCATGGGAAAGAAGCCCCAGACAGAATGTAAATGATTGGGAGTGGCTGTGTGTCAATAAAACATTTACCAAAACACTAGGCCAGCCAGTAGCTGGCCCCTGCAACAGATGATAGACAAGACTAGATCTTGACTTTCAAGAAATAATCTAGTTGGTATTGAATCCACGTGGCAAAGTAAACACCACCACCAAGCAATGAGTATAAATGCCCTAGAGAGAGGCTAAAGAATAGAGGGGATTGAGCAGAATGAAGTCCAGAACCCAAAATTCTGAGGACTGTACTTTTGAATTCAGGCTTTGCAGGAGATGACACACTTGGACTGTTTGAGCTGGGGAAGACATTTTTAAGGCTAAGTATGCATATACTCATAGGCAGCTGTGTACCTGGTAACAATCCCACATCCAACAGTGGAAAGAAGCACGCCATGTGCCTCCCTGAGAAGGGGTCAGTTTTATTCAACAAACATTTGTTAAGCCCAGTGGCATGAAAACGAACAGAAAACCACCTGTAAGAGAGTGAGGTTCTGCCACCCACCTGATCATGGACCTGAGGTCTTCTGGTGGCCAGGTGTAGGAGTCCTGTTGGCAAGATGCAAGACTTGAAAATGAATGTATCACTTGTGCAACTTGCTATTAATTACAAGCCACTGATCATAAATAGAAATGGCTGAGTATTTTAGTGTCAACTTCAACTATGGGGGAAAGTATACATTCTTTTCTTGAAACTGGTGGTATATTATACAGTTTGGTTTTTATGAAAAGTGCCACTTCAAGGTAGCTTGTAAATTTAAGACTTGCCAGGCACAGTGGTGCATGCCTGTAATCCCAGTACTTGGGAGGCTGAGGAATGAGGATCACAAGTTTGAGACCAGCCTGGGCAACTTTTAGCGAGATCCTGTCTCAAAAAGGGCTGAGGATGTAGCTCAGTGGTAGAACACCCCCGGGTTTAATTGGGTTTAATTCCCAATACCACAAAAATAATCATAATAACAATAATAAATGTAAAACTCCATGCTGGGGAAGGCAAGGTTGTAGCCTAAGACCACAAAGTCTGAGAGTGAACTTCTTGCCTCATTTGCAACATATGGAACCAGTGGGCTCTTCCTGCATTTTAAGTACCTCCTTTCCCTTTCCCCAGCCTTGTTTAGGAGCCAGGAAAATAAGGTAATCTAAGCAGTTTTTCTCACAAGAATTAAACATTTCCCTAAGATCAGCAAGAAATTTGTGTTGAGTAGAACACAGTTATCAAAGCCAGAGGATTTATTAAATTAATTTGATTTCTATAATGCTTTTCTCCGAAGACAGAAGTATATAGTATATAGAGATCCCACAGTGAATGCGCCATTTGCACAGTAATAACATGAAAAGTGACAAGAGATAAATATGCCCTGCTTCAGTCTCCTTCTGAGACACAAAATCCCAAAGAATCAACCATGAATGAGCCTGCCCTCTGCCTAAACTGGAACTAGACTGACTCGCAGCTCTGTTTGACTGCAAGATAACCCAATTTTATTTCTTAAGAAGGAGAGAGAATCTGTGCAGGGACTTGAGTGACCTTCCAATGTATTGAATACATGAATTTAGGAGTCTTCATCTTCAATAAGCCAGGTTCTGTGCTAGGAACACAAGCTATAAAGTTAAGTCCTATCTTAGCAAGAAAGAGAGTATAACATATGCTATGTGGTAAGTGCTTTGTGGGAATGAAGACAGTGGAGGGAACTAGAGTAGGGATTTTGAAGGAAAGATAGGAATTGAGAGTTAGGGAAAGGGAGGTATATTCCAGAAAAAAAGAAAATGATAGAAGGTGTAGCATCTTGGGAGAACAGTGAGAGTTCAACTAAAATACTGGGGACATGGGAGGAGGAACAGGATGGAAGAGTGAGTGTGTGGCTTTAGTGGCTTTTCATGCCTTGCCAAAGGGTCTGGACTTAAGTCTATAGGCACAGAGACCCCCACCTGTGCCATTCTCTACAGAGAGCTTCAGGTGAGGGAGTATACATCCTAGAGTTGCAGGAGAGCACAGACCTAGGAGCCACACTGCCTCGGTTTGAATCCTGATTCTGCCCTTTACCAGCTGTGAAGCCCTGGGTAAGTTACTTGCATTCAACTCTAAAATAGGAATAATAATACTGAGTCTTAGTGCATCTGGAGTGGTACATAACTTTTTACTTATTATTTTTTGCTTATTCTCAGAAGTTTTTATAAAGTCCTAAATTGGTACCAGGAGCTACAAGTGTCAGTATAGAATTTAGCTGCAGACATGTGAAGGCACCAAACACCTTATTTCAGGAAAATGAAACTATATGAAGACTTGCTCTGCTGACAGTTTGCAGAGTTCACCAGCATGCGAGAAGCTTCTACCTAGAAGCCTTAGCTACCAATTTTATAAGATAAGGAGAAGCAAAAAGCAAAGTAAAAATAATGACAACTAGGTTGTAGCAGAAAATCAGAGACATCTCATTGAGCCATAAAGTAGCTGCTGATGTCAGATCATTAATAGGAACCTTGGAAGAGACCATTGAATTCCTCACATCCTCTGAGGTGTTTCTAATGCTTTCATTGAACAGTAAGCCTCCTAAAAAAGCTTATGGGGGTCTTCCAGACAATTGGTCCCAGCTACAAATACCACAACACTCTGTGGCATTAAAGAATGTTAAAACAGCTCCCAGTCTGCTGAAGAACCAAGTAGACCAGCCAGTGCTTCTTGACATATGTTTTGAACATCAAATGTGGACCAGCTGACAGAGGCTGTAAAGTGACCTTTGGTTGATTCTGCCCAAGGACTGGTTTATTTTGTCAACTTCCCAGAAAAGTCTAGGGTGATGATATAACCTATTTTAAGGGAGGTCTTTGTAGTAGTGTCTCCAGGAAGCAGAGATGCTGTAGGTGAGGCAAGCACAAAAATATATTTTGCATAATCCCCTAGGCCTTATCTCTTCCCTTTTAACATCCCAGGGGTATTAGTCCAGGCTGCTGAGATTTCCCTGTGCCCTGGACTAACAAAGTAAGATCATATCCAGCCTTGTTTTCCCTGGGGAATAAAAGAAAAATTTTATCTATCGTTTAAAAATTGTGAACTTGTTTGTTGATTCCTCATAGCAACCCTATGAAGTAGTAAAGAAGGTGGGGTCTTAGCTCCCTCTTTAGAGATAAGGAAACAAGAGGTTGGAGAGAGATTAAGCCACTTTCCTAAGATCACACAGATCTTAAGGGCAACACCTGGGACTGATGAATTCCATTCTGGAACATTCTCCTGCTCGGAGGCCAGAGTCTGGGAGAAGAATCTGGGGCAGGCAACTATACATGAATAACCAAATTATTCATTCAGTCCACATGTCTATTCGTCTCCCATGTGCTGGACACAGGATATACATTGGTAGACAAGGAGACATCTAGGTCTCCTGCCTTCATAGAGCTTACAGTCTAAGTGAGAAAGACAGATGTTAAATAATGAGCTCATTGATTTGAAAAAAACACACACAAACAAACAAACAAACAAAAAAAAACATTGTGAATCAGGTGTGGTGGCGCATGCTTGTAATCCCAGTGTTTGGGAGGCTGAGACAGGAGGATCACAGGTTCGTGGCCAGCCTCAGCAACTTAGTGAGGCCCTCTGCAACTTAGTGAGACCCTGTTTCAAAATACAAAATAAAATAGGCGTAGGGGTGTAGCTCAGAGGTAGAGTGTCCCTGGGTTCAATCCTCAGTACTACACACACACACCAAAAAACATTGTGAAACATGATATACACAAGACACCAAGCAAGAAAATCAGGGCCTTGGTGTTCAGAGAAGGAGTCTGAGGCACAGACTTAAAAGACAAATGAAGAGTGGGGAAAAGCAGTCCAGACAGAGGCAGGAGCCTGTGTGGAAGCTTTGAGGTGGGCAGGAGCTTGATATAACCCTTGATAGAAGAGGGCCGTGGACAGTGATGAGACAGGCAGATGGCACGCATTCGAGCTGGAGAGGCAGGTAGGTGTCCCATTTGCCAGAGGAAGGATTTTCTATTTTATCTTCAGTACCATTGGAGGATCACCATTGACACTAGAGTATAAAATGACTTGATTTATGTTTTTTAAAAGATCTCTTTGCAACAATGAAATGAAGCAATGAGTGAGGGAGGGAATAAGTGAATATTTGTTGAGTGCCTCTCTTTGCTCAGTGACGCACGTTGTATTGATCATCCCATAATAATGGAGGCTATTTGCCGAGTGCATGTTAAGTCTGGCCACTGTCCTAGGCATGTCGTAGACGTTAGTTTTAATCCTCACAACAGCTGTGCAAGCTGAGGTTGATCACTTTGCTCCTCATCATTACCCTTAAGGAGGGATAAGCATTTAAACTAAACCCCCCCATATAGATGAGGAAACTGAGTCTAGGAGGAGAAAGCTGAGATTTGAGCCCAGTCTTTTCTACCAAAGGCCATGGTTGTTTCTCTCAATGCATGTGGACTCTCTGCTGGTGACAGAGAGGAGTCATCGCATAGCAGGGATTTTTTATTTTGTGGTGCTGAAGATTGAACTCAGGGGCATTCTACCTCCGAGCTACACCCCCAGCCCTGTTTTATTTTTATTTTGAAACAGGGTCTCCCTAGGTTGATGAGAATCTCACTACTTGCTGAAGCTGTCCTCGAACCTGTGATCCTCCTACCTCAGCCTCCCAAGTAGTGGGATTACAAGCATGCGCCACCACACCCCACTGCATAGCAGGTTTTAACTCGTGTGCAACACTGAGTTTCTAGGATGTCGTGCCCATTGAGAATTGTAAGGCACCATCAAATGCCAGACTAAAAATCCTCCCAATAACAGAGTTAATGTCGACTCCTTAACTGCAAGGTGGAGAGAGATCGTCACGAAAACTTAGTTCTCCAGTGGGTGGCAGCTTCGTCAGAGAGCTCTCCAAGGAGTCTTTTGCCCTCAGATGTTTATTTTTAAAGCATGCTATTGTTTAGCCCAGGCACTGCTTCCTTTGTAGTGTTTTTATAAAAAGTTCAGATGATTACTGCTCTGGCCAGGAGCCAACATCTCAGCTTGTCGGAGCCTCCTCCTGAGGTAAAGAAAGCAAATGCTTTTTCCTAAAAGAAAGAGCAAGCAGGTGCCCCTGACTTCCAAGAATAGCCATGGGTCTTATCCCTGTTTCTAGGCCACAGCCTAGCCTCTAAACTGTCCCTGGTTTTAAAGGACGATCTGGCCTTACCGGTAACTGGAATCCTGTGCATCTTTTTCTACCCAATTCAGGCACCACCTGCTCCACCAAGTCTCAGAGGTCACCTCCTAGTGACACCTCAGGCTCCTCAGAAAGCCCACAGCTCCTGTTGTCTACAGCAGGACCCCACAAAGCATCCAGTTTTTAAACTAGATGGGGAAAATCCACCTTTTGAAAAGTTCTAATCTAGCCAGGTATGGTGGCTCATGCCTATAATCTCAGTACTTGGGAGGCTGAGACAGAAGAATTACAGGTTGAAGGCCAGCCTCAGCAATTTATCAAGACCCTTAGCAACTTGCTAAGACCCTGTTTGAAAAAAAAAATAGGGCTGGATCTAACTCAGAGGTAAGACACCTCTGGATTCAATCCTCCAGTACCAAAAAGAAAAGTAATCTGCAACAGGTCAGTTGCAGATTTTATAAACTTTTTTATATTCACTTTTATAAACTATAATAAAAGTGAATTGTTAGAAAAAATGACACAAAAAGACATATGAAATACTAGCTCTATTTTTTACTTAATACACTAAACAGGCATAAGATTACTATCCAATTGTTATAGTGCTTTTCAACACTCGGGTTGATTTCTCTGCCAATCCTGTTGCACCTATTTTTTGATGTGTGAGCACAGTCCCCTCTCATTTGTCAGCTCCCATGAACAGCTATCAGCTCCCAGGAGAGAAGAGTCCCAGGAGTAGACTATAAGAGAAGTGGCCCCCTGGACTTCGCCGGGCATCAATCCTGAGAGCAGGAAACCCAGGTGGATGTTGAGAGTAAAACCCATAAAGCACAACGAGGTTTCACCTACGAGGGCCTGCTGTCCTCCCTGCTCCCATCAAGGGGTGGAGAGGAGCTGCCTTCAGAGTCTGATGCCTGGATTACTGTACCACAAGCACAGCAAACATTCATTAACTTGATCACGAGTTCTCAACAGTGGCAATGTCACCCCCAGGCAGCAAAAGCTGATTTGGGCTGGGGGTGGGGAAGAGAAGGAATCTTGCTCTCATTATGTAAAAAGCACATGAATTCATTTAATACATAAACAGGTTGTGGTATTAGAGTTTCATGGAGGTGGTAATTAGGAAGAAGGTGTCTGACAGGCTCTGGGGGAGCAGACACACAATAGTGAAGAAAAGCCCAAGTTGACAGACACTGAGAGGCTGAGCAGGTTCCCACATGGAGGGCTGTCATGGGAAACCAGAGTTCTCATTGGCTGCTGTGGGAACCCAACGAAACCACTGCGGATAAGTGGTTTCTAAGGAGACTGCGTGCTAAGTTCTACATTTCTGATGCACAAGGAAACCTTTGATATGGGCTTAGTGGGTGAAAGGAGGATAACCTGTGAAGCGCGGCTCGCCCTGTGCATGCATGGAGTGAAAACATTCACAGAGCACTTCATCTAATGCCCTGGAGACCCAGAGAAGAGTGAGCCTCAGGCCTTGGAGCACCATGGAACTGTGCGCCAGGAGACTGTGTCTCTCCTCTGCCTCTGTGCAAGGTAAAGAAAAGAGGCTTTGCTGAATTTCATGATGGAGTTAAGCTGGAGCTTGCTTGAGCTTAACACTAAACGCTGGTAAGGTCTAGAGAGGATGCCAACTAGTATGATAGCTATTAGCCACAGGTGGCTATTTAAATTGAGATCAATTCTAATTAAATAAAAATTAAGTTCAATTCCTTAGTCACAGTAGCTACCTTTCTAGTGCTCCCTAGCCATATGTAGTTTGTGGCTACTTCAATGTACAGCACAAATATAGAACATTTCCACATCAAAGGAAGTTTTATAGGACAGCACTCGTCTAGAATGTTGCAGCACCTGGATGAAACCACTGTGGCATAGTGGTTAAGAATATGGCCTCAGGTGTGGTGGTACACGCCTGTAATCCTAGTACTTCAGAGGCTGAGACAAGGAGGATCACAGGTTTGCGGCCACCCTCAGCAACTTAGTGAGGCCCTCTGCAACTTAATGAGACCCTGTTTCAAATTAAAAAAAAAATAGGGCTGGGGGTGTAGCTCAAGAGGTGGAATGCCCCTGGGTTCAATCCCAGTACCACAAACAAACAAAAAAGAAAAGAATAAAAGAATGGCATGGTGGTTCATGCCTATAATCCCAGTACTTGGAAGGCTGAGACCAGAGGATCACAGGTTCAAGGCCAGCATCAGCAATTTAGCAAAACCCTGCTTCAACATAAAAAAGTAAAATAGGGGTGGGGGTGTAGCTCAAAGGTAGACTGCACCTGGGTTCAATCCCCAGTACCCCCCCAAAAATAGAATACGGCCTTTGGGATCAAACCTGGATTAAGATTCCAGCACTACCACTTACCTCCCCAGCTTTCTGTCTGTCTGTGCTATGTTGCTTGACCTTTCTGAGCTACAGCTTTCTTCTCTGTAAAATGGAGACAGTAATGGCTGCCTCCTGTGGTTGTCATGAGAATGAAAGGAGTTGACTTAATATAGTGACTTAATATTGCTTAATATAGTGACTGCATCTTATAATTATCACCATCACCATCTTATGGCAGGTGGCATGTTTGTACATCCAGACAGACATTCATAACCATTGGGTTGTGCATGAGGCTACTATAGAGGGGTCAAAGATTAAGCTGTTTCCCTCATACATGTTCCTTCCCTCTGCAGTGGTCACCACACTTATCCCCAACAGTGCATTATAAAGCATCCAAGAGTCTGAATTTGGGGTGCTGCTCTCCCCTCATCGTTGACGACTAGAGTGGTAGATGTGTAACTGTAAGAGTGTAGAGAGGTATGGCTGTTGATTTGAATAAATTTCTGATACATCCAGGAAAACCAGAGAAGTGAGGCAGATGAGAGGAAAATGAGTGGTCACTTCCTGAGAGGGACTGCAAGATAGTTGCTGTGCTCCAGGTGAGAGGAGCTGGCTGGCTGCCGGAGATGTGTTTGTGCACCACCAAGATGTGTTTGAGATCTCCACCAAGGATCTCATTATTACGAAGCTTTTTATTGCCAGCTGAGTCCTGAAATACAAGCAGAGGCCCTGGTCCATGGACGAATCATTAAGACAAATTAAAACATATTAACATATGCTGGAAACAATTACTCACATAGATTTAATTTGTTACACTGCTGGAAGAAAGTCCTGAGAGGGCACCAAACACATACTCAAGAATAGCTCCATAGCCACCCTGTGGCTCTGTCACTTGTCAGCTCCGTAGGGGCTAGAAGCTGCTTAACTTGGACACCTACCAAAGAGGGCCAATATATCTGAAAAGACATCCTGTTTGAGGTCAGGATTACGGGTGCTTACGCAGGTTACATTGGATTCTGTTGAAGTGATTTTCTTGTTTCTTTTTAATCTACTGTTGTTTTTCCATTGACATTATGTACATTTGTAAAATTATCAATGCCAATCTCAATATCATGTAAAATCACCAAAATAATGGACCGAGCTCTAAAATGAAACAGGCACATTTTATAATCATATAATATACTTAGCAAACTTACATATTTGCAGTATTATTTGCTCTTTATTAAAGAGACCTAAACCAAAAATGAGATCATTTATTTATGAATTGTGGCCTTTAGTCACTCCTGGGTATTTTGTTATTGTTATTGTTGTTCTTTGCATAGTTGAAATTTGTAACAATCTATCAGGGAAAGAAGGTCTCCTCAGCACACCAAATTCTACTTTGCCCAAAGAAAGAAAATAAACACTAGTGTCAAGGTTATTCTAGGATGTGACTTGCAATGTGCCCATCATTTGGTAATTGCACGATCTTGTCCCCACAATGGGCTAATGGGCCCTAATGACATCCTGGGGTGGCTACTAAAGAGTCCAGAGTGCCTTCTCACAAAATATTAACTTCCAAAAGTGCAATCAACAGAATGGTGTGCTTAGAGTGAGCAGTGACTTATTCTGTCATCATAACCTTGATCACTTCCTTGCAAATTTTTCCTGTACGTCAAATATATACCATTATGTGTGAGGAGCTAATCCCCCAGTCACTTAAAAACGGGTGGGTGGGGCTTTTACCGAGTGCGGAGAGAATATAAAAGCTACCTGTGCATCCCAAGAGCCATACAGGTTTACTGTCTTTTTCACTTGGTGTTGCTTTGTGACAACCACTTCTTTTTCCAGCTACCCTGTACTTTAGGCTTTACAAACACTTACAGGACAACTCATGAATGTTGAAAATGCAGAAGCATTTTCTATGGTGATCATTTGACTCAAAAGGTGATCCTCATTTTGGAAACATGGTAGGGTGGAGTGTGAAACTTCCAATGACAGCTTGCTGAAGTATGCCTAGTTGTTTCTCAGTTTATAAAAGTCCATTAGAAAGCATCATTTGACTTCATTTATACAAGCGTCTTTGATAGAGGAGTTTCTAGTAAGAGTTTCTAGTAAGCAGAAATGTATGCCTTCTACCTGTAATATATCTGCCCTTGCCATTCCAGACAATCCTTTTGAGTCTAGGCAACACTCACTTATTTTTTGTTTTGTTTTGATGATAAATGCATTTCATTATTTATTTAGATGTTTAAGCTCTCGTGCTAAGTTTTACAAGCTGGTGAACACTGACAAATTATTTCTCCCACAAAACTATAACCACACATTCCCAGACAGTATATAGTTGAACTAACATTATTACACATTACCATTTTATCAATTATATAATAAAACAAATTATCAAGTATCCAAATATTAAGTTACACAGATGAAAAGGCATATAAAATATTAGATATCTGCTCAAATCATTAGCAGAAAACCACTTCTTTTTTTTTGCAAAAGAGGTTGGGAAGAGAAGGGGAAAAATCACACTTCAAACAAAAGTAAGTTGGTAAATAACTGATAAGTATGGAAAAAATTACAAGAATTTCAGAAATTTTGATTAAGAATTCTTTTAGCTACAATAACAAAGCATCTCTACCTTTTAAAAATATTTACTAAATTAAAGAGCATATTCTACATGTTCTACATGAGACAAAGGCAACATTTTACTAAAAATATTTAATAGCCCCTCCCATCCCTTTTTTTCAGGCCCTCCCCGTTAAGTTGCACCTCAGAGTGCAAACATTAAATTAAATGTAAGGCTTTTTTTCTCTGAAAACATTAAAGACATGTGCTCCTGTAATAAAGTAGATTTTCAAAATGGAGATTTTCCATAATGGCACAAACTAAGACTTAGAGAAGGACGTTAAATAATCACCATAAGACTTGGCAAATTTTTAAAAAACAAAAACAAAAAAACCAATGGTTAAGCCAACTTGATGTATACTGATATGAATGTGGGAGATGTAAACATAAAGCAAGCATGCAAATAACCATATAGGTCCTACCATGTTTGAAATGACTGAAGAAATAAATCACATAAGGTCTAAAGTGTTCTTAGTTCCTGGAATTTTGGTTCTATATAATACTAAAAATATACAAGTATTGTGCTGGGTATTATGGCACCTAATCTCTCTAAATTTCTTATATATTAAGATTCTGGCATGGAAATAGATTTAAAGATATAACTCAATACCGCATGATTTCAGGAAAGGTCACTTGGTACAAATGATAAGCACATTTTAAATGCTGAACAGCAAGAGTCTTTTTCTAAGTGTCCAAATTGGTTGATCATAACCCAAACATAGATGCTGAAATTCTGTCAAGCTTGTGGCCTGGTAAAACTGCTTTCCAACACTCCTATGGAAGCTTCATTAGACTTTTTCACAAGCCAACACGTTGGCTAATTATGTATGACAAATTAGATCCCATCTCAAATTCCACTTCCAAAGCAATAGCATCAGGAACCCCAGTTTTATTTAATGCAACAGTTGTTTCTATGACCATTGGAGTTCTTGAAGCGCAGCCGCATTTTAGGATGATACTTCTCCAAATACATAAGTCGCTTGCTGTTGAAAGCTCCACACCGCTTTTGTCTTACGCACTGTACCGCATCTTCATTTTCATTCCACCTTCAATTAATGCTCGGGCAACAAGCACCAGAGCTCTCCCAAGGCCTGCAACACAGTGGACAGCAATACAACTACCAGGTTCTTCGCAAAATTTAATCTTCACAACACTTAACCAGTCAACAATCTGGTTGGATGGTGGTGCACCATCATCAAAAGGCCAATTGAGAACATGGATGCCTTCTTTCTCCACATGAGTAGTGTCATAAGTTGCTTCACATCCTCTTACTATTGTGGTAACTCCATACTTCTTAAGTTCCTCTATAATTTAAGGTCGCATCGGTTGGATTGTGTGTAATAAGGAATCTCATGTTTTTGTATGTCATGACTTCCACAGAAGCAAGGTGGTTCATTTGAGCCATGTTAATTTAGTTAAAAAAGATTCAACAGGTTATGAAAGAATTTTAAAAATTGAATGCAGAAATGAGGCAAAGTAACTGAAGTCTACTTCAATATACTCCACTTGAAATTCTCAGTGCTTTGAGTATGAAGTTGGGAGTAATGGGAAATGAAATGAAATGAACCTCCTAACAAGACGCAGTAATTCTTCAATCTAGTAATACTGAGGCAATAGAAAGGAAAGGCACCAATGTTTACCCCATCCAGGTCAGAACTCGCATAAAATGCTCTGAATTTCAATTCAGCCCTTCTGTGTCCAGGCTAACCACTCTTATGGGGGCTTCTTGGTGAAATAGTAATGAATTTCTACAGTTCATTTGTCTGCATAGAGGTCACGCTGTGCCTGGCAGTAATCTCCACTGCCTTTCAGAAACTCCATAAATGTGTGACCCAGAACACCACAGAACTGCCTTTTCGGTAAAGGCTGTCTTGCTCCTGGTAGGTTCAGTTATCAGAGGGAAGTTCCAAACTTGGTAGCTTCCCCTTCAGCTGTTGGAGTTGGTCAGCCAAACCTCTTCCCTAGAACTCCTTTTATATTCTCAAGGAAAAAGACACGCCCTTCCATCACTAGCTCATTGGGTTTCTGGTTGATTCAACACACACTTATTTTATTGGCAGCCAAAGACTATTTGAAACTAGATGTAACTGTGTGGCCAGGAGAGTAAAATTTCCTGTGCCCTTGGAAATTTTATTTATATCCTTCCTCTTTCAAACAGAAAATGTTAGGCATCTTGTGATAGAAACCATACACAGTAAGGTTGTTCACCTAGAAGAAATTTGAAAATCATGAAAAGAGGAAGGAAATATGTTAGCCAGGACGCATAGTGAAATTAGTGATTTACTACTGAATTAGGCCTGAGACAATTCTAAACATTTTTCAATAAGTGGATGATTAATCATATTATGGTACAGCCACATGACAAACATAGCCTAATTATGCTTAGGGTTGTTTTGTAACAATGAGGGAAAATGCTTACAATACAGTATTAGGAAGAGAGTGGGGTAAAGCCTATAAAATTATATCAGCTATGTTTATTTTTAAAAAATCAAGAAAAGAGCCGGGCGTGGTGGCACACGCTTGTAATCCCAGTACTTTGGGAGGCAGAGACCGGAGGATCCGGGTTCGCGGCCAACCTTAGCGTGCATGCACGCGCTTGATATCTCTCTCTCTCTCTCTCTCTCTCTCCTCCCCCCCCTCCTCTCTCCTCTCTCTCTCTCTCTCTCTCTCCTCTCTCCCCTCTCTCTCTCTCTCCTCTCTCCTCTCTCTCTCTCTCTCTCTCTCTCTACCTAGTGAGGCCCTCCGCAACTTCGTGAGACCCGGTTTAAAAAATAAAGCATAAAAAAATAGGGCCGGGGGCATATCGCGGAGGTAGAAGGCCCCTGCGTTCAATCCCCGGTACTGCAAAAAAAAAAAAAAAAATCAAGAAAAGTATTGGGAGAAAATCCACCAGCATATTAATTGTGGCTGGTAAGATGAAGTCACCGTTGTTTTCATCTTTATATTTCTGTCTTTTTTCAGGTAATTGTTAAGAATATATATTACTTTTATAGTCACACATAAATGTAATTTTTTCAGTTGACTCTGAGCTTCCTGAGAGAAAAGGCAGAGGGTAACATATTCAAGACTTGAATGCATAATTCTTATTATGTGATAAGAGAACTATCTTAGTTCTTCAAGATAAATTTTTCCCTAATGCTGAATTTTTTTTAAAAAAGGGTTATTATAAAATAATATTGAGTGATATAATGTGCAGATCATGATAAGCTTCCTAGAGCAGTGGCAGAAGGGGGACTCCTTGTGACTGCTGCATGACCACCCCAAGAGAAACAGAGCCATGGCCACAGGCCTCAGCTGCCTGGGGAACTAGCGCCTCTCTGGGCTTCCGTCTCTTAATTCTGCGTTTAGAATTTTCAAGTGCTTCTTTTATCTGTTGCATCTTAGCCAAATAAACTGTGTGAGATGAGCCGTAGAGATGCATTGAACAGGCTCCGCTCTTTATTTTATACCTCGAGGATTGACTCACCCGTCCTGGACATCTGACTTTTAAAATGAGTGTAATTTGACTTCTCC
Source organism: Glis glis (assembly GCA_004027185.1). Taxonomy (NCBI): domain Eukaryota; kingdom Metazoa; phylum Chordata; class Mammalia; order Rodentia; family Gliridae; genus Glis; species Glis glis. Next base: position 16,484 of record PVJS01037910.1, read on the forward strand.
CTCCTCTCCTTTCAGGGGTTGCTGCACTGGATTCCAACGTATCTGGAAAGATTGGTCTGCGTGCTGTCCTGTATTATTTCTGTACCACCATAATTGCTGTAATTCTAGGTAATATTTATGTCTGAATCCTTATTTCTCTATACGGTTGTGACTTTTCACTCAAAAAATAATTAGGCTTTTAAAAATGCACATTTCTGCTGGGCATTGTGGCGCAGGCCTGTAATCCCAGTACTTGGGAGGCTAACACAGCAGGATCTCAGGTTCAAGGCCAGCCTCAACAATTTAGCGAGACCCTCAGTAACTTAGTGAGACCCTATTTCAAAACAAAAAATTAAAAGGAGTGGGGGGCGTAGCTCAAAGGTAGAATGCCCTGGGTTCAGTCCCCAGCACCAAGGGAAAAAATATACATACTTTTAATCAGAAAGTAATGTTATCAAACTATCCTGGACCTTTCTGCCTTAAAATCTTTATTGCACCTTTTATGTGAAGAAAAGGCAATACTGACTGGATTTTAGCTGTGATACTGCCTGTTAGTATCTAGTAAGGGACAGAAAGAGGGTGACAGGTTCATGCCTTGTCAGAATCATTGGTAGAAGAAATTGGAGCCAAGAGCTTATATAATCTTAAACTGGATAATTGATCTTATATAATAGTGGCATTCAGTATAATTATAAAATATTTCCAGAAAGGTAGGATTTCCGCACATTTCACATAGTACAAACTGCTAGTAGCTAACAGTCTTGCTAAGTATAAATCCCACTTGTAAGAGGGAGAAAGTTCTAATAAGGAAGAGCTGCTTTTGTACCTTTAGCATGGCTTTGTGAAGAAAGCTTGTTCCATCCTTTGTGCCCTCACATGGCATTTAAAAAAGGATGCCCAGAGTGGGAAGAAAAGAAGGAAAGGTGCTCAAGATGCAGCCAGCTCGACCCTTGCAATCCTGCCTTAATGAATCGATAAGGGGTGGAATGTGGTGAAGTTTGGGTGGTATTAGGCCAAGCAGCCTAGCAGGGCTTGAACCCTTCCCTAAGGCAAAGCTGCATCTCTTTGAGAGGTTCCAGAGAGAAACAGACACAAAGAAAAAATGGCAGAGAGAGAGAAAGACACTACCTTGGTATTATCTAGGTGTATATCCCTCTACAACCCTGAGAGGGAAGAGTTGACCATAAAGAGAAGACTCATGGTCCTCTTCTCGCCCAATGACTCCTCCCACTAGCAAGACTGACCCATTCTGTACCTCAGAGTACTACCCCTAGCCAGACATGGTGGTGCATACTTGTAATCCCACTACTTAGGAGGCTAAAACAGGAGGGTTACAGGTTTCAGGCCAGCCTCAGCAACTTATCAAGGCCCTCTACAACTTAGTGAGACCCTGTTTCAAAATAAAATAGGGCTGGAGGTGTAGCTCAGAGGTAGAACACCCCTGGGTTCAATCCCTAGTACCAGGAAAAATAAAAAAGTCCTACCCCTTAGTGTTTCCACTTTTTTGTCTTTTGGGGGAGGAGCAATTAAGGGCATGGGGATGTTTTACTTCTTTACTTCCTTCCATTCAAACAACCCCTAATGCCTTGATCTCGTCTACAACCTCCCACTGTTGCTTGGATGCTTCAAGAGGCAGGACCCCATCACTTCTAGAAGTCACATGGTGCTTTCAGATGCTCTAGCATGTAGACAACTATCCCTCCCTGTCACCCCCACCTATGAATCCTTCCACCCCGGAACAACACTCTCCCACGTGGCAGCTCTCTAGATCTTCAAAGCCCTGCAGTACGGGAGGAAAACAAGATGACGCTTGTTCTGTATGGCCCTCAGGAGAATGGCCAGCATCTGGGGGAAAGTTCAGAAAGATATCAAACAAGTTCCCCGGGCTGGGAAATGAAGCACTCCCACCCCAACACCTGTCTAGGTTGACCTGAGAAGCTGAAGAAGAAAATAATATTCTCATCAGCAAGTGTTTCCAGAAGGAATTCTGGGATGCAACCCCTTCATTAAAAACAACAAAACATGCATATATCCACTGAAAGCATTCCTTCTGCTTATTAGTTTCAATGGAGAAGTCATGAAGGCAGTCACTGTGGTCCCAGCAGGGACTCAGCCTTTTGGCTGGACCTTGGGGTCCTCCTCATCACAGCATCGCCTGGTCCATCCCTAAGAAGGATGCACCAGGCGCCAGGTATCCTGGAAGGTTCTTAATGCTCTGCGGATCCTGTCCTTGGCCACAGGTATCGTGCTGGTGGTGAGCATCAAACCTGGTGTCACCCAGAAGGTGGTTGATATCGACAGGACGGGCAGCACCCCTGAGGTCAGCACAGTGGATGCCATGTTAGACCTGATCCGGTGAGTCACAGCTTCCTGGTTGTGCCATCTGTGTAGTCCCACAAGGCCATGCACTGGTTCCAATGCTCTGCTCTCTTGAAGTTTTTAGTAACTTTTGCATTATTATGCATCTTCATTTTGCTCTGGGCCCCACAAATTACATAGCTGGTAGTTTCTGCTTGCCAGGTCATAGTTCAAAGAGGACAGGAAGGAACAGTCTCCTCTGTGCGGATTTAGGATGGACGGAGATGCAGAAAGTGTACTCGTTGCATAAAGATACTGGATTCAGTTCTGAAGCACACTTGGAGAGATACATTTTTTAATTGTATAGTCAGTACCAGAAATAGGTCAGTTCATTTAAAGTAGTAATTAAAGCAGAGACTCATAAAAAGTGGGAGGGCTGAGGACATGACTCCTTGATAGAGCACTTGCCTAGCATGTGTGAAGCTCTGGGTTCAAACCCCAGCACACACACACACACGCACACACGCACACATTATAGGAGCCAGGCATAGTGGCACATGCTTGTAATCCCAGTACTTGGGAGGCTGAGACAGCAGGATCACAGGTTTGTGGCCAGCCTCAGCAACTTAGGGAAGCCCTGTTTCAAAATAAAAAAAATAAAATGGGACTGAGGGTATAAGTCAGAGGTAGAATGTCCCTGGGTTCAATCCCCAGTACCAAAAAAAATGTTATAGGATATGCATTACATATTTTGTTTCTACTTAAAACTTAAATGAATTTATTCACCAATTTGTGTGTGTGTGTGTGTGTGTGTGTATGTGTGTGTATGTGTGTGTGTGTGTGTGTGTGTGTGTGTGTGTGTGTGTTACTAGGGATTGAACCCAGGGGCATTCTACTTCTGAGCTACA
>PVJS01037911.1:0-19667 GCA_004027185.1 Glis glis
TTTGTACTTTATTTTGAAACCGGGTCTCACGAAGTTGCGGAGGGCCTCACTAAGGAGAGAGAGAGAGCGAGAGAGAGAGAGAGAGGGAGGGAGAGAGCGAGAGCTGAGGCTGGCCGCGAACTCGGATCCTCCGGTCTCCGCCTCCCAAAGTACTGGGATTACAAGCATGCGCCACCACGCCCGGCTTATTTTTTAATTTGAAACTAGAGTCTCACTGAGTTGTGGAGGACCTCAGTAAGTACTGGGATTGCAAGCATGCGCCACCATGCCGGGCTCACAGATCCCTTTTAACCTGCTGCCTGCCTCTTTCTACAGAAAAAGGTATCTATTTAGCATAGTAGGAACCTGCTGAGGTGAGAAAGCACGCCCCTCTTTTAAATAATGGTATAACATAGCTTGGTGCAGTGGTGCATACCTGTACCACCATCACGCCTGGTGAACTATTCTTGCTGTAGCATTACCTTTATCAAGTTAAATCTTCAACCAGCCAGGTGTGGTGGCGTGTGCCTGTAATCCCAGTGCTTGGGAGGCTGAGAGGAGAATTGCAGGTTCAAGACCAGCCTCAGCAATATAATGAGACTTTCAGCAACCTAGGGAGACCCTGTTTCAAAACAAAAAGTAAAAAGGGCTGGGAGGGTAGCTCAAAGGTAGAATGCCCCTGGGTTCAATCCCCAGTATCACACACACATAAAAAAAGTTTTGGCCAGCTGTGGTGGTGCATGTCTGTAGTCTCTCTACTTGCGAGACTAAGACAGGAGGATCTCAGGTTCAAGGCCAGCCTCAGTAATTTAGGGAGACCCTAAGCAACTTAGTGAGACCTTGTTTCAAAATAAAAAGGGTTTGGCATGTAGCTTGGAGGTAGAACGCCCCTGGGTTCAACAACAACAAAAAAAACAGCACCACCCCAGCCCATGGACCGCAGCACTCATATGGTAACCCCCTCCCTAGGAATACAAGACTTACAAGGAGAACTTTCTGAAGCGCTTCCAGCTCACCAAGCTGCCTCCATATCTAATATTCTGTATCAAGAGATTCACCAAGAACAACTTCTTTGTGGAGAAGAATCCAACTATTGTCAACTTCCCTATCACGTGAGTATCCTGCTTCTCTTCTCTGGGCCCGGGTTTCTGCTCTGATGTTGGTACCACTATTAATTTTGGACCGGCTCAGTGGGGGATTGCAAGGAGCAGCCTCCCTGCACGGTGAACGTTCAGGGCTTTTAGCCTGGTCCTACAGGGGGGTGTTTACCTGGAGACGGTCCCCCTTCATCTTCTGTTCCTGGCATAGGGAAGAAGCGTTGAGGACAGTGGGGTGGGACAGGTGGGGTCCTGCTGGCCTCGCTGATCATCAGAGGCTTAGCCTCTGCCTTTCCACCACTTTTTATTTTTTACATTTTTTTTGGTGGTACTGGGGATAGAACCCAGAGGCACTTTACCTCCAATCTACACCCCCAACCCCATTTTTTCTTGTTTTGAAACAGGGTCTCGCTCTGTTGCTGAGAGTCTCACTCAATTGCTGAGGCTGTCCTCGAACCTGAGATCCTCCTGTCTCAGCCTCCCAAGTACTGGGATCACAGGTGTGCACCGCTATGCCTAGCTTTATTTTTATTTTCAAGCAGGGTTTCTCTAAGTTGCTGAGGGTCTCTTGTGCTAAGTTGCTGAGGCTGACCATGAACCTGTGATCATTCTCTCTTAGCCTTCCAAATACTGGGATTTGCAGGCGTGGGCCACTATGCCCGACTTGGATCGAGGTTTTATTTCGGAGTGGACACAGCCTGTTCCCTGTAGGAAGGAGCATTCTTGACCACACGGCGGCCCCAGGGGCAGGAGACCCGTGTGTGAATGCCGCTCTGCTCAGCGCCCCAGCCGTTTCCTTACTTCATTGGTCCTTTCGTATTGGGCTTAGAATATGTTTACTGTCACACCAGTTGCATTTGGATATTTGACACTGTGTCTTCGGCAGTTGACCCTTCAGAGAGCTTGCGCTACAGAAGTGAAGAAAGGGATTACCTCGTAACTAGTCATCCTTTTATTTATTTATTTTTTTGTGGTACTGGGGATTGAACCCAGGGGCAGTCTACCTCCGAGCTACACCCCCAGCCCTTTTTATTTTTTGTTTTGAAATGGTGTCAGTAGGTTGCTAAGAGTCTGGCTACTTGCTGAAGCTGTCCATGAACCTGCGATCCTCCTGTCTCAGCCTCCCACGTACTGGGATTGCAGGCGTGCGCCACCACGCCCGGCTTAACTAGTCATTTTGTAAATGGGGCTGCTGTTCCAGCTAGGATATGAAGTAATCTGCTCCTTTGTCCAGTTTCTAAGACAAATGGTGAAGCATATCCATTCTCTTACCACTTGAACAGTTTTGGTTCAGTTGTGAAATCTGGAGTGTAAACACTCCTGAGACTTCCTGGAACTCATTCACTCCTTCCAGACATCTGTTTTTCAAGCAGAACAGAAAATAACCGGGGAAGTCAGTGGCTCCCTGGCTCACGTGGCTTCCTCCCGACTCAGGATGATTTGCATCAATCATTCTTCACAGTCCGTGCTTCCTGTAATCTGCTGGCAGCCAACAAAAGCAAATAGCTATTGCCAATGCAGGAAGAGCCAAAAATAATCAGAGCAGCCGGGCGCGGTGGTGCACGCCTGTAATCCCAGTACTTGGGAGGCTGACACAGGAGGATCGCAGGTTCGAGGACAGCCTCAGCAAGTAGTGAGATTCTCATCAACCTAGTGAGACCCTGTTTCCACATAAGAAATAAAATCGGGCTTGGGGTGTAGCTCGAAGGTAGAACGCCTTTAGGTTCAATCCCCAGCATCACCAAAAAAAAAAAAATAGGGCTGGGGGTGTAGCTCAGAGGTAGAACGCCCCTGGGTTCAGTCCCCAGTACCACACACACTCTGAAGAAAACTGACATGAAGCAATCTTCTTCATGGGTGGCCTGCTAGTTGTCACGTGGAGATGGCTGTGGTGACGGCCCTCGTGTGGGAGGGCCTTCCTCCAGCCTGAGGCCAGAGGGCAGGTGCTGACTGATTGAGGTGGACACCTGTCGCCCCCTCCCCTCCATCTGGAAGGGGATGGCGGCTCTCGCTCCCGTCGCATAGCCTGCTTACACCCCCAGCTCTCAGGTGACAGCCGGGGTTCCCGTCCAAGCCGCAGTGACGACCCCAGGCCCTGCACGCACGGTCCTGGACTCACTTCCTAAAGGGCTTCTCAGCCTATCACGGGCGGCAAGTTTGTGAATTCCAACTCACCTGGACTTCCGAAGTGCCCCAGGCCTACAGCGGGGGCAGCGGCTTTGCCCGCTGCTGTAGGACTTTCCCTGACTTCCCAGCTTTGGTCCAATTTTTGGCTTTATTTCCATGACCATCAGAAACGTGGATCTGAGAGAATACTTGTCTGAAGAAGTGCAAGCCGTCCACAAGAACACCACCTACGACCTCATCGCCAACATCGTGCACGACGGCAAGCCCTCTGAGGGCTCCTATCGGATCCACGTGCTTCACCACGTGAGTGACGCCGCTGCTCTGAGCAGCTGAGCCGCCGGCAGATAGTGTGATGCGCCACGGGTCTCCGTCTCGGCTGCATGCTCCTGACGCCTGGGTGCCACCCAGGCCACTCACACAGAACACTGGTTTCTTTTTTCTTTTTTTTTTTTTTTTGCGGTACCGGGGATTGAACCCAGGGGCGTTCTACCTCCGTGCTACATCCCCAGCCCTATTTTTTTATACTTGTATTTTGAAACCGGGTCTCATGAAGTTGCGGAGGGCCTCATTAAGTAGAGAGGGAGAGAAAGAGAGAAGAGAGAGAGAGAGAGAGCGCGTTGAGGCTGGCTGCGAACCTGGATCCTCCGGTCTCCGCCTCCCAAAGCTTTTTTCTTTTTTTTGTGGTACTCGGGATGGAACCCAGGGGCCTTCTACATCTGGGCTATACCCCTAGCCCCATTTTATGTTTTTATTTTGAAACAGGGCCTTGCTAAGTTGCTGAGGCTGACTTTGAACCTGTGATCCTCCTGTCTCAGCCTCCCAAGTACTGGGATTACAGGCGTGTGCCACCACGCTCAGCTTGAACGCTGGTTTTCAACGGGGCGGAGGCCGGGGATGCTGCTACAGGCCCTTCAGCGCACAGGCCAGCCCGCATCAGTCACCTGACCTAGACTGTCAGGCAGTGCGAAGGGGAGGCTGCAGTAGCGTGTTTCCGATTCCCCGGGAAATTCCGATGTGCAGCCAGCATTGAGATCCTCTGGACCACAGCCCTGCCAGCCCTGCGCTGCCAGGCGGAGTGCATCCGCAGACCAGCGCGTTGGTGCCTTAGAGAGCACAGCAGAGCTGCAGAGCTTCAGCCTCCCAGTCAGAGCTGGTGAAGCGCCGGCTTACAGGCTCCCTTCAGCTCAAAGCCCAAAGCAGAAAACATACATATACTTGGTCTTTTTTTTTTTTTTTTTGTGGTACTAAGGATTGAACCCAGGGACATTCTACCTCCGAGCTACACCCCCAGCCCTATTTTTTATTCTTTATTTTGAAACAGGGTCTCACTAAGTTGCAGAGGGCCTCACTAAGTAGCTGAGGCTGGCTGTGAACCCGGATCCTCCTGTCTCAGCCTCCCAAGTACTGGGATTCCAAGCGTGCGCCACCACGCCCGGCTGATACATTTGGTCATCAACAGACTTTTAGCACAGATTGTTCTGGTTTGATTAGCCTCTTCTGGGACTGTGGATTTAATCATAACGGGCTTCTGGGGTCTCCAGATACTTTTCTGTGTGCCGAGAGTGCTCACCGCATGTTGTCTCACTCTGTCCTTAAGACACAGTTCCAAGGCAGGTGGATTGTCCTTTTTTTTTTTTTTATCCAGGGGCATTCTACCTCTGAGCCACAACCCCAGCCATTTTTTATTTTTTTATCTTGAAATATTGAAATAGGGTCTCATTAGGTTGCTGAGGCTTGTCCTAAACCAGCAATCCTCCTGTCTCAGCCTCCCAAGTACTGGGATTACAGGCGTGTACTACTGCACCTGGCTGTGTATCATCTTTAACAGATGAGGAAACCTAGGCTCAGAGTTTGGGTAATATATCTGAAGTTGGTAGACCTGAGATTTGAAGCCAGATATTCAACCTCAGAGCCCATGTTCATAACCAGTCTTAGAACCAGGAAGGGACTTGCTTACATGATCTGAGCTTGCTTTTTTTTTTTTTTTTTGGCCTGGGGGTTGAACCCAGGGCATTCTACTTCCAGGCTACAACCCCGGCCCTATTTTATTTTTTATTTTGAAACAAGGTCTCATTAAGTTGCAGAGGACTTCACTAAATTGCTGAGGCTGTTGGTGAGCCTGGATCCTCCTGTCTCAGCCTCCCAAGCACTGGGATTACAAGCGTGCGCCCCCATGCCCAGCTCCTTGAGCTTTCTTTATGTTCCCTATATTCTGGGCTCGGGGGATGTCCAGAATATCCGAAGGCTGTGTTCTCTCGTGTGGGCCTTTGTCATTCCTTAGAAGTGTGGAGGGGCGAGGCAGTTGGCCAGCAGAGGTCTTCATGGAAGCGTGGAGTAAGGGGGTAATGCTTCGTGGATTAGCATGGCGTAGGCGGGAGTAATGCTTCATGGAGGCATGGAGAAAGGCTTTGCTCACATCACGGAGGCCAGAAGCAGAGCAAGCAAGGGGATATAAGAGCAAGGGAGGCCGGGCGTGGTGGCGCACGCTTGTAATCCCAGTACTTGGGAGGCGGAGACCGGAGGATCCGGGTTCGCAGCCAGCCTCAGCTACTTAGTGAGGCCCTCTGCAACTTCGTGAGACCCGGTTTCAAAATAAAGTATAAAAAATAGGGCCGGGGGTGTAGCGCGGAGGTAGAATGCCCCTGGGTTCAATCCCCGGTACCGCAAAAAAAAAAAAGAGCAAGGGACCATATATAGTCCCCAAGGCCACACCCCTAGGGACCCACTTTTCCAGCCACACCCTACTGGCCCAGGCCACCACCCAGATAAATTCATCAGAATGGATTTATCCACTGCTGAGATGACCACCAAGCCCGGCGTCCAGCATTGCCACCTTATTTCCGTGCGGGCTGGGGGACATTCTAAGTCTAAACCATATAGTAGGCTTTATCCACTCCAGAAACGATCACCTTTTCCCTGGAATGCAACCCTTTGTCATGGCCTTCTCTTAAACTACCCCTACCTCCCTAGGTAAGCCTCTGTAGTGCCCTTAAGAAATACAGACAAAGCGTGCAGAAAGTGTGAGCTCCGGTGTACTTCACAGATTCCTCAACAGGAATCGAGGTGGCCGTGGTTGACAGGTGTTCATTGAAGTGCCCAGCCAGGCGTGGCGGCACACACCTGTAAGCCCAGTACTTGGGAGGCTGAGACAGGAGGATCACTGGGGGTTGAACCTGGGGGCATTCGACCTCTGAGCTCTACACCCCTAGCCCTTTTTTATTTTTAATTTTACTAAGTTGCTGTGGGTCTCATTAAGTTGCTGAGGCTGGCCTCAAACCTGTGATCCTCCTGTCTCAGCCTTCCCCAATTCTGGGATTACATGTGTGCACCACCACACCCAGCTTCCCTTATGACTCTTGTTGGTGGATGTCCAGTGGCTGTTCTGATCTTTCCAACTCTGGGCTGTGATCTCCTTCTACACCCTTTTGATTTTAGGAGCTGACTAACCCAGCCTGTCTGCTTTCTGCAGGGAACCGGCAAGTGGTATGAGTTACAGGACCTCCAGGTGACTGACATCCTGCCCCAGATGATCACGCTGTCGGAAGCTTACATTCAGGTGGGTGGGGCCAGGAGGAAGTGGGACTGAGTTAAAGTCTTGGCTGGGGCCAAGGACCGGGGGTGGGGGGGCACTCTGTGTGTGTGTGTGTGTGTCTGTTGGGACCCTGAAATAGGAGGGTGACAGGATTGAGGCCAGCCTCAGAACTTAGCAAGACGCTGTTTCAATATACACAGGGTCTCACTGAATTGCGGAAGGCCTCACTAAGTTGCTAAGTCTGGCCATGAACCTGCGATCCTCCTTTCTCATTCTCCTGTGTACTGGGATTACAGGCACGTGCCACTACACGCAGCTCCATCCTCTCCTTTCCTTATTTCCTATTCCAAACTTCTTTTCTAAAAAGGGATATGTGCTGGGCGTGGTGGCACACACTTGTAATCCCAGTACTTGGGAGGCTGAGACAGGAGGATCCAGGTTCTCGGCCAGCCTCAGCTAGACTTAGTGAGGCCCTCTGCAACTTAGTGAGACCCTGTTTCAAAATAAAGAATAAAAAATAGGGCTGGGGGTGTAGCTCGGACGTAATGCCCCTGGGTTCAATCCCCAGTACTGCAAAAAAATAAAATAAAAATAAAAAGTGACATGTGCCGGGCATGGTGGCACACACTTGTAATCCCAGTACTTGGGAGACTGAGACAGGAGGACTGTGGGTTCGAGGCCAGCGTGCGGTAACTTACTGAGACCCTGTTTCAAAATAAAAAGTGAAATAGGGCTGGGAGTATAGCTCAGAGGTAGAATGCCTTGGGTTCGATCCTGAGTGCTGCACACACAGAAAGGAGAGAATGGGTGGAAAAATGAAGATGGACTGCAAGGATATTCTGCAAGGCTGAGAATCATTCTCAGGAATGTAGCAGATAGTAAGGGGGTGGCAGGCTGCCGTCACCTGGCATGGAAGAGGGCTGTGGTGAACACGTGTTGACCGCCTGCCTCCTGCACCAGCTCACCTGTCTGCTTTCGCTTTTGACAGATTTGGAAGAGGCGGGACAACGATGAGACCAACCAGCAGGGGGCCTGAGAGGCTGTGAGGCCTTGCTCCACCCGGAGGCTTGCGAAGGCAGCACCAGAGCACCGACGCTGCACCCATCTAGACAGCGTCCCCGGGCCAGCCCGGCCTTCCTGGATTCTGGCCGATCCGAGCAACGGAACCTGCCTGCCCGGACGGCCCTGTGCTGTCCCAGCTGCCCTTCGATCAGTTTATGGTAGATGAATGCTCCTCTGTCCTTCCGTCTAGTTCCTTTCAAGCCTCAGCATCCATTTCTTTACAGATCGCAGATGGATGGGGCTTGTTTTTGAGGAGCTGGCATTATTTGAAGGACAGATACTTTCTTGCAAACAGCAGGCTTCGTGGTTCTAGGATCAAGAGCATGAAGCCAGTAACGTCGTCTGTCTGTTATAGGTAAATGATTTTCCTACGGCTCCTGCCACTTCCTGACGTGGTTTTTGGAATGGATTAAATAGCATCCTGTTTTTAAAGCAGTCTCTTGTTTTATGTACGTCACTTAGGCTGCTGGCTGAGGGAAAGATTTCTTTTCCTTTTGAGTCTCTGCAAACTCCTCCAGCGTGTCATCTGGTAGACATGTTCCTCCTCCTCTCAGCTGGTGGGTGGTGGACCAGTTGGGATGCATTTGTCTCTGGGTAGCAAAGTATCTGACTAAAAGTGATCAATTAACTGGGTGTGGGGATGTGTCCAGGTTCGAGGCCAGCCTCGGCAACCTAGCAAGACCGTTTCAAAATAAAAAATAAAATAGGGCTGGGGGCGTAGCTTGGAGGTAGAGCGCCAAGACAAGAGAAGCCCCCTCCGGAAGCCATGAGCTTCTGCGGCTGCCACCTTCACAACTTGGACAGTGACGCCTCGCACCCTCTTCCTCTCCGGCCACTCCAGCCTTTCCCTTGCCTACTCGCTTCCTCTGTCTGTCTACTAAAGCTGGTCTCACTAAGGTGCTGAGGCTGACCTCGAACCTGTGATCCTCCTGTCTCAGCCTCCCAAGTACTGGGATTATAGATGTGTGCCACCACGCCCAGATTCCAAGTAGACTTTTTTTTTGGTGGTGGTACTGGGGATTGAATCCAGAGGCATTCTGCTTGTGAGCTACACCCCTAACCCTATTTTATTTTTTATTTTTTATTTATTTATTTATTTATTTTGCAGTACCGGGGATTGAACCCAGGGGCGTTCTACCTCTGAGCTACACCCCTGGCCCCATTTTTTATCCTTTATTTTGAAACAGGGTCTCTCGAAGTTGCGGAGGGCCTCACTAAGTAGCTGAGGCTGGCCGCGAACCTGGATCCTCCAGTCTCCGCCTCCCAAGTACTGGGGTTACAAGCATGCGCCACCACACCCGGCTTTATTTTTTATTTTGAAACAGGGTATCACTAAGTTTGCCAAGGCTGGTCTTGAATCTGTGATCCTCCTGTTTCTGCCTCCCAAGAACTTATTTTTTTTTTTGAGCCCAGGTGTGTTCTACCTCCAGGCTACACCCTCAGCCCTATTTATTTATTTATTGTTGTTGTTGTTGGTACTAGGGATTGAACTCGGGTATTCTACCTCCAAGCTATACCCCCAGCCCTATTTTTTTTTTTAAACTGGCTTGCTAAGTTGATGAGAGTCTCACTATTTGCTGAGGCTGTCCTCGAACCTGCAATCCTCCTGTCTCAGCCTCCCAAGTACTGGGATTACAAGCATGCGCCACCGTGCCCGGCTATTTTTATGTTTTGAAACAAGGTCTGGCTAGGTTACTGAGCATCTTGCTACATTGTCGAGGCTTCCTTGAACCTGCTATCCTCCTGTCCTGGCCTCCCAGGTACTGGGATTACAGGTGTGCCACTGTGCCTGGCTCTTTAAGTTTCAAGGACAGACAAGAACTGTTTTGTGCCCGGCCCTCGGGGAATGCTTGGCACTTGGGAGTCAGGCAGCAAATGCAGCAGCACTGAGTCTGTTTTCTCTTTTCGTCTTGTACATACACTTTTGTTCACACTCTCCCAAGGTCGTTGCAACAGATATGTCATCTAAGAGTTTGGGGAGGAATTCTCAGGGCTGGCTGCTTTGTCCAGTGTACAGTAGCTTAAGGTCCTTTGTAGGTGACGCATGGCTTGCTTCCACGGTGACTGTGTGAGTGGGGCCTGGCTGTGTGTCTTCACGGTCATGATTCCGGCGTGTACTTCCTGTCTCCCAGACCTCGGGCCCTGGCCGGAACCCCAACCCGGGGGGAAGTGAACCATGTGCTTTCTTAGTATGACCCAAAGCCAGAAGTCACACAAACGGTTACATCGAAAACATCCGAAATTTAGCTGGGCTTGGTGGCACATGCCTGTAATCCCAGTACTTGGGAGGCTGAGACAGGAAGATTGCAGGTTCGAGGACAGCCTCAGCAAATAGTGAGACTCTCATCAACCTAGTGAGACCCTGTTTCAGAATAAAAATATAAAGCCGGGTGTGGTGGCGCACGCTTGTAATCCCAGTACTTCGGGAGGCGGAGACTGGAGGATCCGGGTTCGCGGCCAGCCTCAGCTCTCTTGCTCTCTCCCTGTCCCTGTCTCTCTCTCTCTCTCTCTCTCTCTCTCTCTCTCTCTCTCCTTAATGAGGCCCTCTGCAACTTCGTGAGACCCGGTTTCAAAATAAAGTACAAAAAATAGGGCCGGGGGCGTAGCACAGAGGTAGAACGCCCCTGCGTTCAATCCCCGGTACCGCAAAAAAAAAAAAGAATAAAAATATAATAGGTCTGGGGGTGTAGCTCAGAGGTATAATGCCCCTGGCTTCAATTCCCAGTACCACACATACACAAAAAAGAAAACATCCTAAATTTAAGATATATGAAGCCAGGTATAGTGGTGCACACCTGTAATTCCAGTATTTGGGAGGCTGAGACAGGAGGATCACAGGTTCCAGGCCAGCTTCAGCAATTTAGTGAGACCCTGTTTCAAAATAAAAATTGAACAAAGGGCTGGGAGTGTAGTTCAGGGGTAGAATGCCCCTGAGTTCAATTCCCAGTACAAAACAAATCAGAGAGAGGAGATGTAGCATGTACTCAGTTGGGGGAGAGTGAGGGCCCTACCAGCTGTGGCCTCGTGGCCTTGCAGTGTTTTAAAGGACAGTATCTTTTCTTGCACGCGTGAGCAGGACTTTATTAGCAGTGTCACAGGCAGGGCGTTACACAGGAACTGATCCTTGGCTTGCACCACTCCAGCTGAGCTCTGAGCAGATAAATCATGGCAGAAATAAAATGACCTTGGAATCTTAAATGCTGAGACTTTCGCCTTACAAAAAGAAAAAGAACTTCCCCCTCTTTATAGTGGTGCTGGGGGTAGAGCCCAGGACTTCACGTGTGGCAGGCAAGCACTCTACCACTGAGTTTTACCCCAGCCCTAGAAATCCCACCCCCCTTTTTTTTTGGTAGCACTGGGGATTGAACTCAGGGGCATTGTACCTCCTGGAGCTACACCCCCAGCCCTTTTTATGTATTTTGTGTTCCTATTTTTTATTCTGAATTTTGATCTTCATATAGGAACGTTAGCAAGTAACTGTAGCGGCTGGTCTCTGGAGCATGTGGGGCTCGGCATGAGACCCGCGGGGCCCAGCTTCTCTGCTGTCCTCTTAGAGTTGGGCGGGTTTTCAGCCTGACTGGTGGCTGTGGGAGCTGGGCTTCTCGCTGGTGGCTGTGAAGGTCAGAAGTGTCCCCTGCGTCCCTTCTCCAGAGAATGACATCTGGGTTGCGCCCTGCACCCTCAGGATGGAGCGGCGCTGGTGTCAGGCTGTGCTCAGGACGCTGGGACACGCGGGCTCCACAGAGGGCTGAGGGCACACGCTGGGCTCCTGGTCCTCCGATGTAAGGAACATTTTTTTTTGGTACTGAGGATTGAACCTAGGGACATTCTGCCTCGGACCTACACCCCCAGCTCTTTTAATTTTTTATTTTGAAACAGGGCCGCCTCACTAAGTTGCTGAGGCTGGCCTCAAACCTGTGATCCTCCTGTCTCAGCTTCCCAAGTACTGGGATTACAGGCGGGTGCCACTATACCCCGCTCAGTGTAGGGGATTTTGAGCACGGGGTGTGGGGGGGCTTGCCATGATGGCCAGAGCCCTGTACTCAGCTCCTCCTTTCCCTAGGAGAGTGACATGGATCTTCTTTGGGGACCCACTGCCAGTTGGGACAGAGCTCAGGCCTCCTGGGCCAACCCATTGCCCTTCCTGTTCAGCAGGCAAGGCCGGAGCTCTGGGAGCGGGGAGGTGGCCGTGCCTGTCTTGGGTGGCTGCCTCACCCAAGGTCCCCAGCTATCACTGACGGAGAGGGATATGGAGAGCTGGCCCCTGTGGGCCAGGTCTGGGTTGGGCATACAGCCCCTCCCCATGGTCCCCATTGTGATTCTTAGGCTCAGGGTCAGGGCTGGCCTCCTTCCCCCTGGTGGAAGAGTGGACCTAGCCGAGGGCACGGAGGATGAGTCTCACTGTCTTACTCCAGCCACAGCCCCTCTGCTCAGGTGTGGCCTGGCCACAGGCACTCACTAAATTTAAAGAAGAAAAGTGAACTTGCCACATACAGTGGTGCACAGCTGTAATTCTAGTGCTTTGGAGGCTGAGACAGGAGGATCGCAGGTTGGAGGCCAGCCTCAGTAACTTAGAGAGACCTGAGCAACTTAGCAAGACCCTGTTTCACAATGAAAAACAAAAAGGACCAGGGATGTAGCTCAGAGGTAGAATGCCCCTGAGTTCAATCCCTAGAACCCCCAGACACATACACACACACACACACACCACACTGAATGAATACACGGCCTTCCTGTTGGGGGCTGGCTGTGGCTCTGGACAGGTTTGTAAAGCCACCCAGCTTGCTCTCAAGGTCCCTTCAAGGCCACCGTTGCTGTGTCCCTCCTCAGGGTCATTTTACGGGCTTGGGGCACCTGGTCATGGACTCTGCATCAGACCCACCCAAAGTGCCACCGCCGACCTAGAACACAGGTCAGGGAGCCAGAGATGGCCAAGGAGGGTGCTCAGGAGAGGTGGTGTTCGGCCTTCCCAGGGGGCGTCGGCTTCAGGCAGCAAAGTCTGACTTGTCCCGAGGTCCTTGGAAGCTTGGGGCTCCACCTGAAGACATCAGATCCAGGTCCGGGGTCCAAGAGTCCTTGGGCAGGAGCTGAGGGGGGCTGGTACGGGTGAGGGGGCCAGAGCTCTGGGCAGGGAGAGACTAGGGTCTTAGTGAGACCCTGTTTCAAAATTAAAAAGGGCTGGGGGTGAGATGGGCGTGGTGGCTCACACTTGTAATCCCAGAACTTTGGAGGCTGAGACAGGAGGATCGCAGGTTCGCGGCCAGTCTCAGCTACTTAGTGAGACCCTCTGCAACTTAGCAAGACCCTGTTTCAAAATAAAGAATAAAAAATAGGGCTGGGGGTGTAGCTCGGAGGTAGAATGCCCCTGGGTTCAATCCCCAGTACTGAAAAAACAAAAAGGCAAAAGAAAAAGAAAGGGCCTTCTGGTGGTGCATGCTTGTAATCCCAGTATTTGGGAGGCTGAGACTTGAAGAATTGCAGGTTCAAGACCAGCCTCAGCAACTTAGCAAGCCCCTGTTTCAAAATAAAAATGGAAAATGGCGAAGGTGTAGCTGGAAGGTTGAACGCCCCTGGGTTCCATCCCCAATACCACAATTAAAAGAAAGAGATAAAAGGGCCTTTTCCTTTTCCTGGTGGTGCCACCAGAGGCCCTCAGGAGCCTGGAGCTGACGGGAGAGGTGGCAGGGAGAAGCCCGCAGGGGTGGACATCCTTTCCCGCTTGGGGTCCAAGGGGTCCTCCCCAGTGACAGGTCAGGATCTGCCCCCCCTTTAGGGCTGGGACTCACCTGGAGGCCAAGAGCTCCTCAGAGGTGGGGGCTGTGGAAACACTGGAGAGGGTTGGACGCGGCTGCGCACGCCCCCAGGGCCTGCCACAGGGAGGGCATTAGGACCTCAGCTCCCTGCCCCCGCTGCCCAGAGGGGCCTCTCACTCCACCTGCCCCACCAGTGGGCACTCCTGATGACCTTGGAGGCGCAGCTCCATGCCCCAGCCAGGACACCCCCCTGCACTCCCCACCAGCCAGTGAGCACAGCCCCTGCCCACTCCAGGAGCCCCTACTGCCCACACCATCCCTTTTCCATTTTCTTTTTTCTTGGCACTGGGGATTGAACCCAGGGGGCATTCCACCTCTGAACTACACCCTCCCCCAGCCCTTTATTTATTTTGAAACAGGGTCTTGCTAAGTTGTTGAGGCTGAACTCAAACCTGCGATCCTCCTGTCTCAGCCTCCTAAGTACTGGGGTTATAGGTGTGAGCCACCAGGCCTTTTCTGGTACTGGGGGTGGAACCCAGGGTGTTCTACCTCCAAGCTATACCTCCAGCCTTTTTATTTTTTGTTTTGAAACAGGGTCTCACTAGGTTGCTGCAAGTCTTGCTAAGTTGTTGAGGCTGGCCTTGAACCTGTGATCTTCTTGTCTCAGCCTTCCAAGTACTGGAATTAGAGGCATGTCATCTACTGACATGTTTTCTTTTTCTTTTTTTTTTCTTTGTGGTGCTGGGGACTGAACCCAGGGGCATTCTACCTCCAGGCTACACTCCTATCCCTATTTTATTTTTATTTTGAAACGGGGTCTCACTGGGTTGATGAGAGTGTCACTACTTGCTGAGGCTGTCCTCGAACCTGCGATCCTCCTGTCTCAGCCTCCTAGTCCTAGGCCGCAGCACCTGGGGCCGCTGGGACCCAGGGGAGTGGTGCTTCTGAGGATCACAGACCAGAGAGGGTGGGGTTACCTGGCAGGTGGTGTGGGCGTCCCAGCCCCTGGGCTCCAGGGCCAGCAGCTGGTGCGTGTGCTGGTCCACAAATTGCTCGCACTGAGGAGAGACGGAAAGCTGTGCATGAACCAGGCCAGCGACAGGACTGGCCTGCCTCTCCGCCTCTCTGGTCACTCGGGGCCCCCTCTGGACTCCGAGGACAGGTCCAGCCCCTAGAGCAGCTCTGCTGGAAGTGACTGAACAAGCCACAGGGCTGCCGTGGAGGATTTCCAAGCCGGGGGCATTGGAGCTGCCTCCTGGGAAGAGAATCAGTCAACTGTCTGGGACACAGGTTGAAAAGGAAATTTACTATCAACCTAATATTGGTAGAGACTTCAACCTTCACACCCAGCCTGCCCCTCCCTCTCTCTGTACTGGGGATTGAATTCAGGGGTACTCTACCCCTGAGCCACACCCCTAGCTCTTTTTTATTTTGAAACAGGGTCTCTAAGTTGCTGAGACTGGCCTCAAACCTGTGATCCTCCTGTCTCAGCCTCCTGAGTACTGGGATTACAGGTGTGCACTACACCCGGCTCCAGCCTCTCCTTTTTCAGACAGATGTGTCCCAAAGAGTTACACTGTGAGGAGGGACAGGACAGGACCAGGAGAGCAGGCCAGGCCCCTCCCAGGCTCCAGCCCCAGCCTTACTCATCTCCCAATATCTACGCAGCACTGGCAGGTGCCACCCACCATCATGGGCACTGCATGGCATATCAGGGCCTGAGCCACGCCAGCACATCTGGAGATGTGAGGGGCTCTCCTGGGCCTAACAGGTCTTTCCTCGCACCTCCCCAAGGGGACCTGCTGTCGTCCAGCAATGACCCCCGATTCATGGCAGGGTTTTTTTTTTTTTTAAATACTGGGGATTGAACCCAGGGGCATTCTACCTCTGAGCTACACCCCCAGCCCTATTTTTTTAGTCTTTATTTTGAAATAGGGTCTCACTAAGTTGCGGAGGGCCTCACTAAGTAGCTGAGGCTGGCTGCGAACCCGGATCCTCCTGTCTCAGCCTCCCAAGTACTGGGATTACAAGCGTGCGCCACCACGCCCGGCTCGTGGCAGGTTTTGCCCAAGTCACAATTGTCATCCCACTGTTGTCTGATCTATGTTCTGGCCACCTAGCCAGGTTCCAGTCCAGCCTGGCCGCTGTCTCTGGCTGCAAAGCCTTTCCGGGCTCAGCCCTCCACCGCGGTCAGACCCTGGGCCCCACACCCCCCGCGCCTGCCCCGAACCTTCTGCCTGTCCAGCCAGGAGCTGAGGCAGGCCTGGCGCATGGCCTTCGGCATGGCCTGCTGGCTGCTGTTCCAGGCCTGCGTGGTCACAGACATGCAGAGGTGGCAGTCGGGGTCACGCAGCAGCCACTCTTCTGGCAGGGACCCCAGAGTGGCGAGGCCTAGAGAGAAAACGGGCAATGCTGCCCTGTTGACGCGTTCGGCTCCAGTCTCCCTGCTCTGCAGGGGCACAGAGAGGAGCAGGAGGGGGCGTGCAGGGCGGGACCTGGGCAGGGGCGGCGACAGCGGGCTTACCAGGGCCAAGGCCGTCTTCACTGGAGCAGCGGAGGACAAGGCCACAGACCAGCTGGGGCAGCACGCGGCCCAGCAGCGCGTCGAGCAGGATGACCGTGTAGCGCTCCGCCAGGCACTGGCAGATGCCGCCCACCACCAGGGGCACCACGTGGCACACCTGGGCCACAGCCACGGCCAGCACACCCTGGGGCGGGCAGAGACAGGGCAGCGTGGGACCTTCCGGGGGCCAGGGAAGCACCTGGAGTCCAGGAAGGCTGAAAGGGACATGGCAGCCGGCAGAGCCACCCGCGCTCCCACCCAGGGCTCGCTGTATTTCCCACGGGCATCCAGCAGGCTCTGGATTCGTACAACCAACATGTCCCTGGCATCAGGAACCCCTGAACTTTCCCCACCTCACCCCAGTTCCAAACTCAACCTTCCAGCTGAAGCGCAAGGAGAGAGGCGACCAGTGCCGGTCCACTCATGCTGGAGAGCTGGCCCGCGCCAGGAGGGGCTCTGGCGCGCTTCTCTGGGTGCCAAACCTTCACATCTCGACCAACGTGCCCACCTGCTTGCACCGGCCTGCTCGGCCTCCTCTCCTGCTATGACACCACCGGGTGTTGTCCCCTCTCTCTGGTCTCACCTCTTCCTCCCATTCATTGACTGGTGGGCAGCTCCGGCCCGGCAGAGCCGCACGCCCTGCTTTCTTTCCAAAGCAACCTTGCAGTGAGGGGAAGGCCTGGCAGATGCTGCCCACCCTCGGAGCTACCGCCTCTCCAGCCAAGGGCGGGAGGAGAGAGGGCACCAACAACCCCTCTCCTTTTTAAAATAATTATTATTTTTATTTTGAAACAGGGTCTTGCTAAATTGCTGAGGGTCTCACTGAGTTATTGAGGCAGGCCTTGAACCTGGGATCCTCCTGTCTCAGCCTCCTAAATACTGGGATTACAGGTGTGCACCACAGTGCTTGGGTCCCTCTGCTTTAAACCCTTGCCATAGCTGTAAATTGCTTTCAGAATGAAACCTTTTCTATTAAGAATTTTTTTATTTTTTTGTATTACTGGGGATTGACACCAGGGGCATTCTACCTCCAAGCTACACCCCCAGCCTTATTTTATTTTTATTCTTTATTTTGAAACAGGGTCTCACTAAGGTGCAGAGGGCCTCACTAAGTAGCTGAGGCTGGCCAGGAACCCAGATCCTCTGGTCTCAGCCTCCCAAGTACTGGGATTACAAGTGTGTGCCACCACGCCCGGCTAAATTTTTTTTTTGTGTGTTTCCGGGGATTGAACTCAGGGTTTCATACATGCTAGGCAAATGCTCTACCACTGAACTACATCCCAGACCCAAGGCCCTTCCTCCCTCCCCGCCTTCCTTGGAATTGAACCCAGAGCCATTCTACCTCTGAGATATACCCTAGCCCTTTATTTTTATTATTTATTTTGAAACAGGGTCTTGATAAATTGCTGAGGCAGGCCTTGAACCTGTAATCCTCCTGTCTCTGCCTCCTACAGACTGGGATTACGGGATTACGGTTGTGTGCTTGGCCCCAAGCCCTTTGTTTAATTTAGTTGAACAGTGTCTACAAGGCCTGGCCATGCCAACCTCTCTGATCCCCACAGCACTTGAGGAAAACAGGAAGCCGGTCCACAGCTGTGAGTCCTCTGTGACCAGACGGCCTTGACGGCCTCCCGCTGGGAGGGGCTGAGGGGCATGGTCATTTTAGGGAAGGGAGGCCCGGGCTGAAGGGGCCATCATAGATCTGGGAGGCTCCAAATTCGATGCTGCAGGAATGGGGAGCCCTTCTGTGGAAATTCTCCTTTTTTCTTTTTTTCTTTTTCTTTTTTCTTGTACCGGGGATTGAACCCAGGGCTGTTCTACCTCCAAGCTACCCACCCATCACTTTTTATTTTTTTTTTATTTTGAAACAGGGCCTCACTAAATTGCTGAGGTTGGCCTCAAACCTGCGATCTTCCTGTCTCAGCCTCCCAAGTACTGGGATTATAGGCTTGCACCACCACACCCCCGGCTGAGATTCTCCTTTTGAGAAATTAAAGCGTCTTTTCTACAGCGACAGCTGGGGACTCTTCGCCATCAGATGGTAGACTGCTAGAGGACCAGGCTGCACCTTATCCATGCTGCTACGCTGGCACCTGGCAAAGTGCCTGGTGTAACGGGGCCCTAGTGTCTGTGAGTGCACTCCAGGCCTGGTGCAGGCCTGGGCCTGAGCCTCGGGCTCCTTGGGTGGGAGCAATGCCCAGGACTCCCCTCCTGTCTCCTGGCAGCCAGCTGAGCCCTGGCGGGGTGTGGTCAAGGTGGGGGAGGTGGGGGGCACTATCCGGAGCTCCTCTGAGTGACCTGGACGCCTCACCTTGGGGATCACGGCTTGGACCCGCTTGATGAGAGTCCTGCAGAGCCAGCAGAAGGGCAGGGGGATGGGGAACTTCTGCGCATCGAGGTCCTGGGGAGAGAACCCGGTTGGGGCTGGCTGGAGGCTGGAAGAAGGTTCCTGAGACTTGCCTGCCTGGTCTTCCCCCGCCCCCCCATGATCTGCACCCTCCTGGAGCTGCTGCTGCTGCTGCTGCTCCTGCTATATTCACTATTGGACTCAGGGACATTCTACCTCCGAGCTACACCCCCAGCCCTCTTTATTTTTATTTACTTACTTTTTGTGGTACTGGGGATGAACCCAGGGGCGTTCTACCTCTGAGCTACACCTCCAGTCCTTTTCTTTTTTATTTTGAAACAGGGTCTCACTAAGTTGCTGACGGTCTCACTATGTTGCTGAGGCTGGCCTCAAACCTGCGATCCTCCTGTCTCAGTCTCCCAAGTACTGGGATGCTGGGTGTGCGCCACCATGCCCAGCTCCCCTAAAGCTGCTTTCTCCTTCCAGGCACTGCCCCTCCAGGGCCCACATGCTCATAGGTCCCCACGTCAGTGGCTGTGACCACCCTTCCTCACCTGTGTCTGAGGCCCAGGCCTCTCCAGAAGGCCCCCTGGCAGCATGGGGAGGACCAGTTTGCCCAGCAGAGGGTCAGGCAGGGGGTCCGGCCTCCCCGGCTCCTGCTCCGGCTCTGGCTCTCTTGGTTGGCACAGGCCCAGGTGCTGGCAGATGGCCTTCGGGGTCTAGGGCACAGGATGGAGAAGGGGCCGTTAGGGTCGAGAGGGCACCCCTCCTGCTCCGGCTGGTCCAGGGGCTCAGGATACGGCCCCATCTTTGGGCCTGGAGCAGTGGGGGGCAGGTCAGGTGGGGTGCTGCTGCTGAAGGCTGTATGGTGGGGACAAAAGGCAGAGAGGTTGTGTGGGATGGGGCAGCGTCTGGAGACCTGTGTGAATGCGCCTGAGCGTGTATGCAAGAATGAGTGAGCGAGTGAGTGTGGGAGGCGGCGAGAGGCGTGTCTGTGCGTGTGTCTCAGCAAGTAGCCGCTGTGCTGATGAGCAGGTGGGGTTCCAGTTTCCTGGGCCTGTGGTGGGCAAAGCATGTGTGTGCATGGATGTGTGTGTGGCTGGGGTGCTGTGTGTATCTCTGGCTGGGTTGTCAGGTGTGTATGTGTGGAAGTGTCTGGCTAGGATGTAGTGTGTGTGTGTGTGTGTGTGTGTGTCTGGGGTGGTGT
>PVJS01037912.1:0-19667 GCA_004027185.1 Glis glis
TTTTTTTTGCGGTACCGGGGATTGAACGCAGGGGCGTTCTACCTCCGCGCTACGACCCCGGCCCTATTTTTTATACTTTATTTTTGAAACTGGGTCTCACAAAGTTGCGGAGGGCCTCACTAAGGAGAGAGAGAGAGAGAGACAGGGAGAGAGAGAGACAGGGAGAGAGAGCGCTGAGGCTGGCCGCGAACCCGGATCCTCCAGTCTCCGCCTCCCAAAGTACTGGGATTACGAGCGTGTGCCACCACGCCCGGCCAACATTCTAATTTCTATATTTGTCTGTTTATAAGGAGGAAATATACTCAAAATAAGTACTTTTTGTAAATGTACTCGCTGGCAAAGCAAACTTTTGATGGCATATCCTTTTTATGCTTAGTATTACTTGATGATAGTGATTTTATAACCATAAATATATTTTAGCATAAGTAATACCTATATTTCTTATTGCAAATTAAGAAATTAGTGAAGTTGTTATCAATTTCAAGAACTCATGCATTTTATTTAGTGTGAGCCTTTCTCTCAGGGTCTGGTAATATCTGAAGCTCTGGCTATAGATGAAAATTTGTGGTGTAGGGTCAAAAAGATATTTTAGATGATGGTACTATTATTTCTAAATATGTCCTTATAGATTTCTATTATATATACAAGAGAGTTAAATAAATTGAAACAAAGGCAAAGAAAAATTTTATTTTTTGTTTGTGGTGGGAATGTGGGATACTAGAGTATGTTGAATGGTATAATGTCCTATATTGTCCATGCCTCTTTGTATGCACTACATTTTTTTAATTTTTAAATTGAGATATCATTTTTCACCCTCAGATAAGCATAGATTTAAAAACACAAAAACATTCAGTGTTGGCCCAGTTGTGGGAAAAAGACACATCACATTGTTGGATGGGAGAATAAGGAAAGCCTCTTTTTTCTATCAAAATTACAAGTGTGCTTATTCTTTGTTTCAGCAATGCAACATCTGTAGAAAACTCCTCAGACATACATATGAGAAAGTTCTGTCTGCAAATGGAAAGATTTTAAGACATATTACTGAGAGGAAGAAAGAAATATGGCAACCAGGATGATTTGACAGCATTCTGTTATTGGGGGGTGGGTTGAAATAAATAGAGAATCTACATTTTGGAGCATGAAAAAACTTGAGAACGATATAATTAGAAATAAGTATCAGTATTTACACATTAGGACTAGAAGATGATGGACAGTAGGTGGGGAGGAAATATTTTTTTCGTTGACTCATTTTTCTTTTTGTTTTGTGAAAATGCATATATACATATACACATATATACATATATATAATTATGCACATGTAAATACATTTATGCATACAAAAAGTATAGGAGAATATTCCCTACTAGTGTTAAGTTCCAAGTGGCAGAAAAATGGTGTTTGTCTTGATTTGAGTTTGTTTTTTGTCTATTTACATTTCTTTCTTTATATACTTTTATCGGTACATTGTAAACATATATTATATTGAGGTTTAGTGTAGTAGAAACATATATGCACATAGCACTCTGTGCATTTCTCTCCAGATCCCACCCACTCCCTCCTCCTCCCCCTTTATAATATTGAAATTGGTATTGATAGCTTCACAAATGTACATAGGATTGTTTGAACTGTTTCCTTCATCAAGTCTCCCCTTTCCCCTCTCCACCTCCTTCCCCAAATCCCTTTCCACTATTTTCCGGTATCTCTCATCATTTATCTGAAGTCTTTTTTGCATGACACTTCTTATATGACTGTAACTTATTGCATCAAGAGGTGGAGTCTGTTTCCTACACGTAAATTTAGGCTGACTTTTTAATATATTTTGGTCAGAAGAATATAGTAGAATTGAGAGTGTGCAACTGTTAGCCTAGAACTCAAAAGTCTTTTCATGTTTCAACTCTCCTTCCTGGAACCTGCCCTCTCTGTGGTGGGAATAGACCCTTACTATGTTGCTAAAAAGGTCCAGAGGTCACTTAGAGACCATAATTATCTTAACCCAGGCCATCCTAGAGCAACCAACCTCCAGACAATGCAACAGCTGAATATAAACTCAAAAGTCAAGTGAGATCCCTCAAACACACCCAGACTGGCCTCTGCCACCTGTAGACTTATGGAGAAAAATGGCATTTTAGCCATTAGGTCAGCAGTTTACGAACTGTACTTTGGGGTCCCGTGGGGATCCCCAACAACGTTTCTGATGAACTGCAGTATCAAAAATATTTTCATAATGATTTTAGGACATTTTGTCTTTTAATTCTCATTCTGAAAAGAGTGCACCATAGAGTTTTCTGAAGGCTACATGATATTTGATATCAAAATAGAATCACTATAGCAGATATGAGACTCCAGCAGTCTTCTACTGCTTCAGACATTAAAGAGATTTGCAAAATAATGCTGCCTTTGTTATTAAGTTTTGTTTTCATTTGGAAAATTTAGTGATTTTTTATAAAATATGCTATTTGTTTTACAAGACTTTATCATTGATGTGAAAGGAAATAACAAATACTTAACAATATCTATTTTAGTTTCTAATACAGTAAATATTAATAGACCCCCCATAAACAAAAATTATTAAAAAAGTAAAAGATCCTTAAGGGGAAAAAAGCAAGAATTACCACACTTTTTCTTTCTGTAGCATTTCACCATCCTGAGAAGAATAGAAATTGTTTCTAAAGAAAAATCACTATGCTTTGTCCTTCATGACATAACTTCTATAGCCTACTGTGAAGTTCAAAAGCCTTGAAACCCATAGGCTATGAATATATTTTCATCTCTTGAACAATGTTAAGTCATTTTCAGGCTTATTATTTTATAGCTGAAAAATAGGGCTAATTTCATTTCCAGTACACAGAAAGAAATATTGATGAGTATTCATTTATTTTGTCTGTAAATAAATAATGCCAATTTTATACAAAGTAATAATTCCTCTGGAACATAGAAACATGGGAGATAAGAACTTTAAGAGAGTGTCCATTCAACTTTTTGCCAAATTTAGTTTGAGGTTGAAGGTCGAAGAATCCCACTATACTTGTGGTAATGATGCACTTGGGGAAATGAAGTTGCTTATAAATGTTATCATACTTAGCTGGGTGTGGTGGCGCACGCTTGTAACCCCAGTACTTGGGAGGCTGAGACAGGGTGATCGCAGGTTTGCCGCCAGCCTCAGTTACTTAGTTAGGACTTCTGCAACTTAGTGAGACCATGTTTCAAAATAAAGAATAAAAAATAGGGCTGGGGGTGTAGCTTGGAGGTAGAATGCCTCTGGGTTCAATTCCCAGTACCATAAAAAAATAAATAAAAATATAAAATAAATAAATGTTATCATACTTAGATCAAAATGAAAGCATTTTTAACTGAAATGCCCCCCTACTCTAATATATGTAAAGAAATGAAACCCAGAACAAAAGGATGACTACTTAATTCTTCAAGAGCCCATATTTGCCAGAAATGACAGATAGGTAACATGGGATCACATATATACTATAATGAAAAGATTAGGAAGAGTTAAAATTTTCCACTGGCTGACTTTGTATACTTCAATGCACAACAGCTAACTAGAAAATCTCATGTGGAGCTAACTAATTCAACTTCATTTGAATCAATTAGTTTCTTTTGCTTAGTAGTTTGCTGCTAATTCTTTGGCTGAACCTTGGCTAGCTGGAGTAGTGGAAATGCAGGAAGTAGGAAATATAATTAATGAGCCCTACCCCTCCATATAATAAAAGGAGAAATGAACTCAATACACTAAAAGTATTTGGGAAGATACAGATTACTATCAATTCTAATTGTTACTGGACACTTGTGAAAAATAAAATAGGTTATGAAAATAAACTATACTCATGGATTCAAATTTTATGAATTTAATGTTTTTTGTCATGACATTTTTACACTATCTTCTGAAAAAAATTTAAAAGGAAAATAGCACATGTAGCATTTTAAAGTAAAAAATGTGTTTTATATTAAAGAACACAGGTGAACAAACATGATAATACTACTTTAAAAAAATGAATCAGGCTGATTTAAACCAGCATGAAAACACCAACCTACAAATTTAGTCAATAGAAATTTTTGAAATGTTTATTCCAGGAAATGCTAACAACAGCTCCTCTATGTATACCTTATTACATGGATAAAGAGAAGAAAAGACTTGTGCATTGTTCTACCCAATTTTAGCTCCATACCACCCCCTTCCAACTGTTCTATGGGTAATTATATGAATAAACCTGAATGGGGATTTTGTGACTTGTCCTCTTAGTTAAACAGTGGGTATTAATGACAATTATAAGAATCTCAAAAGCTACATAACTAATATTTTGTGATT
This sequence comes from Glis glis, assembly GCA_004027185.1. Lineage (NCBI taxonomy): Eukaryota > Metazoa > Chordata > Mammalia > Rodentia > Gliridae > Glis > Glis glis. The sequence continues at coordinate 4,319 of PVJS01037912.1, forward strand.
GAGAAATATAAAAGGTTAAAAGAAGGACACGAGTTAGTCTATTTTCTTCCAAGACAGAGTCAAGCAAAGATCACGCCCATTTTCTCTGGTGACAAAGCTTAATAGTTTGCCAAGATTAATGTGATAAAGACCTAGCTTCGGGGAAGAGAAAAAAGTCATAGAAGCATATCAGAATGATGGGAGAAAAGAGTGGAGACTTGTAGAAGTAGTAAATTAGTTTGAAATAAAGTTTTAGCAAGGGATACTTATCGAAGTTGAGTCAAAAATGAAAAATGTGCCTATTTACACTATCTGCGAAATGTGAAGCATCACGTGCTTTAGCATCTTTATAAATAAAAAGCACTTGGTTTTTGGCTTTGAGGTAGTGTATTGGATCTGTATAGCCAAAACAAACTTCTAGGTAAAAAAAATAAAGGAATAAAGAATAAAGAATTAAAGTAAAATTACACATACGTGCACATATGTATACTTTATACGAATCTTTGATCCGGCATCAATAAAAGGAATATGCAAGCCCGGCGTGGTGGAGCACGTTTGTAATCCCAGTACGTTGGGAGGCGGAGACCGGAGGATCCAGGTTCGCGGCCAGCCTCAGCTCTCTCTCGCTCTCTCTCTCTCCCTCTCTCCCCATCTTTCCCTGTCTCTCTCTTTCTCTCTCTCTCTCTCTCTTTACTTAGTGAGGCCCTCTGCAACTTCGTGAGACCCAGTTTCAAAATAAAGTATAAAAAATAGGGCCGGGGGTGTAGCACGGAGGTAGAACGCCCCTGGGTTCAATCCCTGGTACCGCAAAAAAAAAAAAAAAAGGAATATGCAAAAAACAAAGATTAAAGTAGGTATCTTGAGAGGTGAGTGATCATCAAAGCCAGCGATTAGCATGAGAATATCTACCAAACTTTACAACAACACGTGAGCTGCCATTCTGACTCCTGCATGGGGAACAGAGTGCAGGAAAGAAACCTCATGGCTCTCTCATAGTAGAAAGTAATAGAAGACAGTCTCCACCTCCCTTTCTGAAAATGAGGCATAAACCTCCTGGGGGAAAAAGGGTCTGAACGAATTTACAGTTTCATTCTTAGTGTTGCCTAGAGACAACAAAAACGAAACTACGAATTCTCGAAAAAAGATCAATCCTTATTATGAATCTGAGATCTGAATGATTTCATGTGTCATGGTCAAAATCATAAACCAAAACATTTAGTTTAAATGTAGCCTTGGGTTGATATAAACAGTGCGTCTTGGTGGCTGGGAGAAGGAAATACTTTAAGATTAGGACTTCAAGTCTTGGTTCCAAGAATGCTCACAGATAACATTCCAAATATCTGAAATCATAACTCATAAAAGGAATGACAACAAAACAATAAAACCATATGCAAGGGATAAAAGATACCTTGAGTGATACTAGGAAGAAATAGAGATTGGAATCAAATGCATTAATAAAATAGAAGTTTAGATTGGACATAAGAACAATAAGAAGAGACCACTAAATTTGGGAAAAACTCAAATGGAATTTCTAATCCAAAATAGTAAAAATTAAAAGTACAAAAAGATATTAATTTTAAAATGTCACAAAAGCAGTTAAAATAAATGGGCTGGATATAGATTAAATGATAAGAAACAATAACATGATATGAAAGAAATATTAGGAGACATGGAAGATAGAAAAACATGGGAGAGGTCACATTAAGAGAGATAATGACTGAAGACTTCCCGCATTTCTGAAAAACACCTATTCTCAGATTCAAGAAGGCCAGTAGTCTGAACTGGAATACAGTACACCTTGTCATACTATAACCAGTTTTAGAACACCAAAGATCATAAAAAAGGACAATATTCTGTCGTGGATGGGCCTGTAAATCATATTAAATGAAATAAACCAAATACAAAAAAATGCCATGTGATTTCAGTTATATTTGGATTCTAAAAACACTGAGATCACAGATCAAGAGACATTTTGAAGCTGTGCATGGTGGTACACGCTTGTACTCTCAGTACTTTGGGAGGCTGAGACAGGAGGATCACAGGTTTGAGGACAGCCTCAGCAATTCTCAGCAATGTAGTGAGACCAGGTTTCAAAATAAAAAATAAAAAGGCTGGTGGTATAACTCAGACGTAGAATGCCTCTGAGTTCAACCCCCAGTACCACAAAAAATAAATAAACAAATCAATAATAAAAAAAGAAAAGAAAGACATTTTGAAAGCAGTCAAAAGGAAATTGAAAATTACCTAAATAGGTATAAGAACTAGATAGACAATTAACTTTTTGTTAATAAATGGAATTCAGAAAACAATAGAATAAAATCTTTAATGATATAAGAAAAATTACTGACAATTTAGACTCATGATACAAGAAAATTATTTTTCAACAATGAGAGAAAAATTCATATACTCTGAAAGAGAAACTGAGAAATCCTCGCTAAGGAAAATTTCAAAGAACATACTTTTTCCAGAGACATAAAGTGAAAGATCTGATAAGAAGAAATACTAGAAAAGGAGTGAATATATAAATAAATCTAACTAACTTATAATAATAGTACTTTTAACTCTTTGAATAAGAAAGGATAGAGCAAAAATACCCATACATTAACACATGAGTCTGGAGGGCTCATGAGAATTAAATCAGTCTAATATACTTGTATTTCAGGAAAAATTTAAAGATATTAACGTGTGTGTGTGTGTGTGTGTGTGTGTGTGTCTTCACGCATGCACCCTCTGGGAGATATCTTAATTGTGTTAGTTATATTATTGTATTTTATTTTTGTCCCATAATTTTATTTTATTTTTCTAAATTTAGAAGTTTTATCAAATTATGAAACTATATACTTTGTTCTCCAAAACTCCCAAGAAATATCTTCATATAGATTCCCAAATTTATTGGCTTACCACCCCCTTTTCAGAGGAAAAAAAATTACACAATGCTTCAACTACCCCCTTATTTTTATTTGATGCCCCCTAATTGTACCCGTGGCTACTACTGCCCCCTGGATTAGTCCAGCATGAGAGGGACAGTATCCCCATATTGGGAATCTGTGCTAGAGCTTATTGTAAAAGTAGTACTGTTGAACAAAGACATTTTGAACATAAAACTAATGAAAAAATGCTTTCAATGTAGGCATGTGTAGCTATTCCAAGACAATTTTACTTATAAATATTTTGATAATAAAAGATTTGTAGCCCCTCAGAATACCACTGTGAATGACAGGAAATCTTACCTTAAGTAAGAAGCTATCATAATCTGTCCTATGCAGAAACTGTTGATAATCTGAAAAAAAGAAAGTACAATATTACTAAAACAATTGACTGAAAAGTCAATGGCTCATTATTGATAAGAGAAAAATGAACAATATTCTATATGTTTTGCTATTTCCATGTAATTACATTATGTTTATATTTATTGTATTTTTTAAATTGGCAGAAAAATAGAATAAATAATTTAAAATATTTCATTTGCTAATGCATATCATAGAACGTTTCTCTGTATCAAGTTAAACTATGTATTAAAAACAATCATATTAAATATTTGAATTATATATTATGTAACAAATATGTATATAAAATATATGTAATAATATACATATAATTATCTTTGAACCTTATTGTTGATTTTGTCTGTGCTAGTCAATAAATTAAATATTCAACAATGGTCAGGATTATTTGCCCTAAAAAATAACTTTAGTCCATGTTTCTGAAGTTTACCTAGAAAGCGCATAGGCCAGTTTGTTACACATTTATCTGTGTTATTGATTTTTCCATCATATATAAAGGCTTACAACATTTAAGAGATTGTTCCTGCTACAACATTATAAATTCATTGCCCGGAACACAGTTTGCTATTGAATGTCTGCCAGACTATGTTAACAAGGGTATTGAGAACAAAACTGTGCAGCTATAACACAATGAATATGTGAAAGAAATTCTCTAAAGATAACATGCCTCTAAAATCATGTGCATTTTCCTTAAGCAAAGGAAGTTGGAGGAATAAACAGGTTATTATTTTGCATGACTTTTCCCTATGTACATAAAAGTAGTATGTATGTTTTTAGAAATTCAATGCTACCCTGGGCTATCTTGACACCCATGAGGAGGACCAATTATGCTGTGTTTTTGGAGTTTGAAGCTATGTAAACATTTATTCCTTTAGACCACAGTCAGTTGTGAAAATTCATATGCTTTTGAGGCACAGCTTTCTCCAGCTCTCCTGACATCTCTATCAGCTTCTCTTGTCTCTACTTAGATGTGTTGTAGTCAGTTTCTGACCACTGTCAACAGTACCCCCAGTAACTTACATATTTTTCTCTTTTCCTTTCTTCTCTATCTTCCACAGACAGCAAAAAAAGTTGCAATTGGACATTTTAAAATAATAGTAATGAGCCGGGCGTGTTGGCGCACGCTTGTAATCCCAGTACTTGGGAGGCTGAGCTAGGAGGATCGCAAGTTCGTGGCCAGCCTCAGCTACTCAGTGAGGCCATCTGCAACTTAGTGAGACCCTGTTTCAAAATAAAGAATAAAAAACAGGGCTGAGGGTGTAGCCCAGAGGTAGAATGCCCCTGGGTTCAATTCCCAGTACCACAAAAATAAATAAATAAATAAATAAATAAATAATAGTAATAATTTGGGGTTATTCATTTGAGTTTATTTGAATAAACTCATTTTTTTTTCACTATGAAGCTTTTCTCATTACGGCTGACTTGTTACATCTCAGTACAGAGAGACCAGGATCTACAATCAGACTCAATCATTGGATTGGGTCAGAAAGGAGGCAGGATTTACAAAGACCAGATACAGATTCCAAGAAACTTGGTATGCAGAAGGTGATAGCGATATTGGAGCATTTGGTATTAGTCACAGCAGGGCATTTGGGTTGTGGAATTTGTGTTTTCAATCTTATGTATGTAGCACTTGGAGGAAAGGAGTCCAGATACTAGAAGTGGTTATCAGGTGATTGAGATGTCAAGAAAAAATTAGCTTCAGTGTGAGACTGTTAATACATGTGTAGTAATGGATCTACATCTTCTGAATCTTTACAATTACTAGTAATATATATTTCAAGACACATTTTAACAGCTCTGATATTTTACAACAATAACCAGAAAAAGTAAAGATTTTCTAAAACACTGATTAACAAAATTGCATCTGCTGATTCATTCTTCTGTATGGCTATCACCAATAGAAACTTGGCCTGCAGCACAGGACCTTAGGAACTCTACAGTAGTATAGGAAAATTATATTTGGGTGCTAATTTCATATACAAGAAGGAAAAGTATCACAGGAGTGGACTTGAGAAAAGATTTACATAAAACAAGATATTCAATTAAGTAAATTGTAATTAACCAAAGATAACTTCCTCAGATTAAAATAAGTTGTATATTTTATTTTATAAATATTTTTATATAAAGTGACATTATTATAAGAATGCTCCCTATTAGTAGAGAAATAAAGAATATGAATCCAAAAAGAATCTTTACTTTTACTGATTATTAATATTTAGCAAATTAGATGGCATTTTCAGTGTGACTTACAATTAAAGCAGGTATGATTTACTTTCTGCTTTTGTTTTTGAGTGGTTGTCTCCTTTATGAGGAACTATCATGAAAAGTGTAGGTTCATATACTTCTCTTTAGCATCAATGAAACATTTTTATTTTTTAAATTTTTGACAAATAACAATTGTTCCTTTTTATGAGGTGCAGTGTGATATTTAAACACACGCACATAATGTGCAATGATTAGATAATGAGAGCTGATATATCCAGGACCTCAAATATTCATCATTTTTAATGTGTTGAGAACTGTAAAAATCCTCTCCTCTAATCTGAAATATGCAATTAAATGTTGCCACCTATATTTATCTTACTGTCCTATAGAACACTAGACATAATAAAATATTAATATGTGTATTTTTAAATTTTAACATGTTAAAATAGACACAAGATTATTTCTCCTGCTTAACTACATGCCATTCTTTCCTCACCACCCCCTTCTCAGTCTCTGGCAAACACTATTCTAATCTTAATTTCCATGAGATTAACATTTTTAAGTTTTGACATATAAGTGACATGCACTATTTTTCTGTGTATAGTTTATTTTATATAATATGTTCTTCAGTTTCATCATGTTGCTGCAAATGAGAACATTACATTTTTATGGCTGAATAATTATAGTGTTCTATTGCATATATATATATATTTCATATTTTCTTTATTAATTAATCTGACAAAAGAAACAGATTAATTCCATATCTCAGTTATTATAAATAGGCTGCAATAAATATGGGAGTGCAGATATCTTTTCAATATTATGATTTCTTTTCCTTTGGATAAATAGCTAATAGAATTGCTGGGTCATAAGGCAGGTTTTATTTATTTTTTAGTTTTTTGAGGCACCTTAACACTGTTTTCTCTAATGATTGCACTAAGTCACATTCCCACTAATAGTGTGTGAGAATTCTCCTTTCTCTACATCCTGGCCAGTATTTGTATTTTCAATATTAGTCATTCTAATTGGTTGAAAGGGTATCTTACTATGATTTAGATTTTCATTTCCTCATGATTAATGATATTTAGCATTTTTTAATATTCGTGTTAATCATTTGTATATCTTCTTTTAAGAAATGTTTGTTCAGGTCATTTGTCCATTTTTAAGTTGGATTATTTGCTCTTTTGCCTTTGAGTTGTTTGAATTCCTTATACATTCTGGAGAGTAACATCTTGTCGAATCATTTTCAAGTACTTGCTCCCATTCTACAGGTTATCTTTTCACTCTGTTGATGATTTCCTTTGCAGAAGCTTTTTAATTTGATGTAATCCCATTTGACACTTATTGCTACTGTTGTCTGCTTTGGGGCTGTAACCAAAAAAGTCTTTGCTGAGACCAGGGTTCTGAAGCATTTTTCCTATATTTTCTTCTAGGAGTTTTAAAGTTTAAGTTGTTCCATTTAAGTTCTTTTATCCATTTTCAGATGGTTTTTGTATAAGGTAAAATATAGTTTTCTAGTTTCATTCTTCTGCATATGTATATCTAGTTTTCCCACCCCTATTTGTTGAAGATATTGTTCTTTCTCACATGTATCTTCCTGGTGCCTTTGATGAAAATCAGTTGACTGTAAATGCATGGCTTTATTTCTGGGTTTTTATTCTCTTCCATTGGTCTATACATCTGTTTGTATGCTAGTCCCATGTTTTGGTCACTATAAATTAGTAGTATGTTTTGAAGTCAGATATTGTGATGTCTCCAGTTTTGTTCTCATTAGTCAAGGATTCTTCACCAGCCAGATCTTTTGTGGTTCCATATTAATTTTAGGAATGTCTTTGTAGTCCTGTGAAGAATGCCATTAGTATTTTGATGAAGTATTCAATCAGTAGATTGCTTTGGGTAGTATGGACATTTTAACAATATCAATTATTGGAATCCATGAACATGGAATGTTTTTTTCCATTTTACTGTGCCCTCTTCAAATTATTTCATTAGTGTTTGAAAGTATTCATTGTACAGATCATTCATATCCTTGATTAAATGTATTCCTAGTCATTGTAGTTATTGTAAATAGGATTGCTTTCTTGATTTCTTTTTCAGCTAGTTCATTATTGGTGTATAGAAATGCTGTTGATTTTCTATGCTAATCTTGTATCCTGCAACTTTACTCAATTTGTTTATCAGCTCCATAAGATTTTGGTGGAGCCTTTAGGATTGTATACATGTAAGATCATGTCATCTTCAAGTAGGGATAATCTGACTTTCTGTTTTCCACTTTCAAGTTTCTTTCTCTTGTCTAGTTGATTTGGATAAGACTCAATACTTTGTGGACTGGGAGTAGTGAAAGTGAACATCTTGTTTCAGATCTTAGAGGAAACACTTCCACACTTCCCTATTCAGTATGATGTTAGCTATTTTTTCATAAAAAGAAACCTTTTTCTATGCATGGGTGCTAGGGTTTTGGTTGGATCTGGTGTATTAACTCTGATTCTGGGTGGACTCAATAGAGTGGTCTCTGTGCAATTTATTCAGCTGTCATCCTCGTCAGCAATGTCCATGGTTGTATCAGTTGCTGAAGCTGAATCTTTGTGCAACTGTGATGGTGTGGTACATATTTTCTGGGAGTGAGACCACTGCCTGGATACCTATTGGGCCAACTGCAGGTGACAGTGGGTCCAGTAGTGGTTTGGTGGTTATATGGTGGGCTCTCCAGTGGGTCACCCACAACTGGGGTATAGATAGGCTGTGCAGTGATATCTGCAGAAGAACAGGGTTGACATATGATTGTCTGTTGTCCCAAGCACAGACAAACAGGGACTGTCATCTGTGTATCTTCTTTTTCTCAAGTCCACCTATTGTCTGGGGGATATAGCATCAGGTGAGTTTGAAAGCTGTAGTATTCGAATTCCTGTTGGTCTTAGGCTCTGAGCAGCTATGGTCCTGGTCTGATACTCTTTCGTGGGAATGTTATAGAATGACAACAGAGATTGAAGAATTGAAATACTCTGCTGCTATTAGCCCCAGAGTGGCTTGAACCCTGGCAGTGTGTCCAGTTCCAAGATCACACTGAACTGAAGCAGTTTAGGTCAGAGGAACTAGGAGTACATGACATAGGCTCCTCTCTGTGGCAGTAGACCCCCCCCCCTTAACTCCAGGCAACTCTCTGAACTGTGTTTGGAGACTATGAAGGCTTCAGGTGTCTCCTGTATAGTCATTTGCAGTGTCAATGGGTATTTTGGTATCTCTAGATTACCTGTTTCATGTAAGCATGTGAGAGGCAGGTGCCTCACTCTCCTTTCTGTGGTGTCATTGTGAATTGTGCACTCCACAGGGATCTTGTCATTTCCTGTTATTCTCCAGAGTACTTCCTCAGTCATACCAGTAAGATCGTATTTGTTTATCTTTTGTTGTGACACCTTTTTGGGAGGGAGAAAAGCAATAGACAACTCTATTTGGGCACCTTGCTGATATAACTCGAAAATAATAAAACGATGATGTGAGCATAAATATTTCAAAGAATTTTTAAAACTATTGGAGATATATTTTATATAGACTATAAATGTCTAATGAAATTATTTAATTTTCAATAAATTTTAATTATTAATAGTGTAGATACATAAATATAAAATAAATAATACAAGTTTGTAAATATGTATGCATGTATACATTTATCTCATGTTTAGTTTTCTTAGTGTAAATTTTGTTTCCATATAAAATGAAAAATTACATTGTAAAAAGTTTAAAGTAATGGTAATTGATCAAGCAGTCTACAGATAATCTAAAAATCATTATAAATTTGTAATGGTTATGGAAAGGTTTGCAAATAACAAAATCTGAATTAGCAAAAGTGAAGTCTTTTGTTAACATTATAGATATTTGAATACACACTTAATTGGCCCCTAATTTTGGTGTATATAAATTGCTTTAATTACACCGATGGTAGCTATTGCTATTGTATGTTAAATTAAGCGTTAAGAAATATGTACTTCCTGCATTCTTCCCAGGCAATTTCCTCCATGAGCACATAAACTGCTTCAAGAATCAAATCGACCACACTACATCACTCAACAAAATTTATAGCAGATAAGGAACACAAAACACGAGAGAAAATGAAAGACAGAAAGATTACCTTTCTCAAAAAAATCTATTCTCATCTGAATCTTAAATCATGTATTCTTTTCCCTTCATGTCATTCTTGATGTGAATCTTGCAGGAAAAAAATAATGGGTTAAACTGACTGTGCTTCACTGTCAAGAGAAACCTATGGTCAGGGATATATCTAATTCCCACAGCTTTCATCATTAATATTTTATGAGTCTCACTGATCTGTCCCATCTAGAAGAAAAATTTATCTTTCATTTGTGCAAGCAGGGCCTGCCTAGTAATAGATTTCATCTCTATGAACGTAGTGGTGAAGTGCAAATGGCAGCAAAGGTACAAGAAGGCAGAGTGTTCACTTTATTTTATTTTATTTTTTTTACTGGAGTCTGACTGCACTTTACTGGAGTTGCAAAGTCAGCCAAGCGAAGTGGAAGATCTGTGGGGAACTATGAAGAGTGTCAGTTCCTTGCCAACTTACTTCAGCCAACACACGGGAATGCCCACGTGTTGTTTAAACTTAAATGAGACAATTAGCTATGGTGACTGTTTTTGTTCCTTTTACTTACACATTTACAAGGAGCTGCCTTATTACTAATTACTTAAGCCATTAGCTCGATCTTTGAAACTTTCTTTATTATAGATGAGATGACTAAAAGACAAATGAATGGATCTGCAAACACTTCAAATTGAAAAGGCAGGATGTTTTGACCCTCTGCTGAGCCTTAGCTGAACTAAGGATTCTGTGTAGGCTCATACCCTGAAGCGTATCATATCCTCTGGGGTGTATTCATCTGTAGAAAAGCAAAATAGGAAAGAGTGTTCTAGGACCCCCTTTCAAAGCCAGAAATAGGAGGGAAATTCCATAATATTGGTCTTAACAATTGTTTTTTTTTCATATAGAAACCTAAACACAAAGGCAACAAAAGCAAAAATAGACAAATGGGATTGCATCAAAATAAAAAGCTTATGTGCAGCAAAGGAAACAATCCACTAATGAAAACATAATCCAAGGGAGAAAAAAATTTTACAAATCATTTATCTGATAAGGAGTTAATATCCTAAATATACAGGGAAATCAATTCAATAACAAGAAAACAAATACTCAATTTAAAAAGAAATGGACAAAAAGACTGGATTGATATTTCTCAAAAGAAGACATACAAGTGGCCAACATTTCTGTGAGAAAATGGTCAACATTGCTAATTATCAGGGAAATACAAATTAAAACCACAACAAAAACCTTTTACAATATTATTATCATAAAGACAAAAGATAACAAGTGTTAGAGAGGATGTGGAGAAAAGGGCATCCTTGCATACTGTTGGTAGAAATGTGAATGAGTAGAACAACTATGGAAAACAGTATACCAGTTCCTCAAACAACAATAGAACTGCCATCTGAATCAGTGATCCCACTTCTGGTATATCCAGAGGAAACAAAATCAGTATGTTGAAAATATATCTGCATTTCCATAATTGTTGCAACATTAGTCACAATAGTCAAGACACAAAGTCCAACTGAGTGTCCGTCAATGGATGAATGGATGAAGAAAATGTGATATATGTACACAATTGAATACTATTCATCCTTGAAGAAGCAGAAAACCCTATCATTTGCAACAACATGAATGAATCTGGAGAACATTATGCTAAGTGGAATAAGACAGGCACAGAAAGACAAATACCATATGTAGAATTTAAAATGTTGAACTATGCTGGGTGTGGTGGCGCACGCTTGTAATCCCAGTACTTGGGAGGCTGAGGCCAGAGGATCCAGGTTTGCCGCCAGCCTCAGCTACTTAGTGAGGCCCTCTGCAACTTAACAAGACCCCGTTTCAAAATAAAGAATAAAAAAATAGGGCTGGGGATGTAGCTCAGAGGTAAAATGCCCCTGGGTTCAATCCCCAGTACTGCAAAAATAAAAAAATGCTGAACTAATAGAAGCAGAGGGTAGAATGGGGCTACAGTTGGATACTAGGAAAACATCCAAAAAATCTACAGTACTAAAAAAATCTACAGTACTATACTGTACTATGGTGACTACAGTTGATAACAATTTATTGTCTACTTGGAAATTGCAAAGAGAGTAAAATGATCAGCTTGTGAGGTCATATATATGTTAATTAGCTTTATTTAGCCATTAGGCAATATGAGTATTTTTTTGTGTGTGTGGTACCGGGGATTGAACGCAGGGGTGTTCTACCTCCGCGCTACGCCACCGGCCCTATTTTTTATACTTTATTTTGAAACCGAGTCTCACGAAGTTGCGGAGGGCCTCACTAAAGAGAGAGAGAGAGAGAGAGAGAGAGAGAGAGAGAGAGAGCAAGCTGAGGCTGGCCGTGAACCCCGATCCTCTGGTCTCCGCCTCCCAAAGTACTGGGATTACAAGCGTGCGCCACCAAGCCCGGCTGCAATATGCGTATTTTAAAACATCATGTTGTACATAAAGATATGCACAATTTTTATTTATCAACTTTAAAACCTAAATAAATAAGGTAGTAAAAATAAAATAAAAAATATCGACAACAGCAGCAGTAACAACAAAGTCAAGATCACATTGGGCTGCCTAGTCCACAGGGATACCTGGAGTCACAGGAAGTTGCAGGTGGTTCCCTCAGGTGGGTGAAAAGGTAATTTCTGGAGAAATGTATATAATACATAATAATAATAATAAAATTCTTAGCATAATGTTCTCCAAAATTATGTTTCATTCTTTAGTGAATCTAGGATTCAAAACTACATAAAACAACTGTTTCTTTTCTTCAGCACTCTTATTTCAATTTTCAATTGTAGAAGTTTTTTTTTGTGGTACTGGGGGTTGAACCCAGGGGCATTCTACCTCCAAGCTACACTCTCAGCCCTATTTTTTATTTTGAAACAGGGTATCATTAAGTTGCGAAGGGCCTCACTAAGTAGCTGAGGCTGGCCATGAACCTTTGATCCTCTTGTCTCAGCCTCCCAAGTACTGGGATTACAAGCGAGCACCACCATGCCTGGCTCAATTGTAGAAGATTATTTCACATTTTTCTTATGGAATATGTATAGGACTCTATTTATTTTGGAGTAGAATTACATTCTCAGAGTCTTCTATACTGTTAACAAACAGGTATTCATTAAATTTTTGTTAATAGATTTGAATATTTTTTTCATTTTTATTAGTGCCCACTAACATGATCTAACATAATAATCCTGAAATAATGCTTAAGGTAAGAGTGACAGTTTATCCAAACTACAGCGACTGATCCTACATTTACATGAAGCACTGTGTTAGAAATTGACTAATATTAAAATGCCTAAGATTAATTTCTGGTCATCAAAGAATTAACTATGTAGTTGGGGGAAGACGGTATATTCATAAAAATGTGAAATAGTAAATGACAAGAGAATAAATTAGCTGTAATTGTAGGTATGAGGCATAAAGACATTCCTGATAAAGGGAACTACATGAGTAAATACATTGAAATCAAAAGAGCATATAAACTACAAATTATATTAGTGACGCTGTTGAGGATGATGTAACTTTGACTGATGAGAGAACTTCACCCATCGATAAGAACCATCTAAATCTAGATCCCTCAAAGATCTATTTAATTTTTGTAGTGGAAATGCAAATACTCCTCATGAGTGAATAGGATCAACATTCAATACAGATGCTAATATATTACCAGAAGTGCATGAGGATGTTTCTTTTCTCACACTCTAGCTGGCACCTGGGGTGCTTGGAACTTTTTAAATCTTTGCAGACCTACAGTGAGTGGGAGCCAAAAGAGAATGGCTTCTGGTTTTCATTTGATCGTTAACTGTGATTTAAACGTGTTTTGATATCTTACTATTTTAAGTTAAATTTGGTGTCACTTTGAGAAATAATATTTTAGCTTAAAAATCATGCAGTATATCAATTGAGTGATGCAGTTAAAGCAATAATATAAAACGAAAAAGCTAAATAAGCAAATAGAGCATGCGAATATTTGGGGAAAAATTCTAGATTTCCTTTATTTACTTTTGTTTCTTTCTTTCTTTTTAGTACTGGAGATTGAAACCAGGGGTATTCTACTTCTGAGCTACATCCCCAGCCCTTTTTATTTTTAATTTTGAGACAGGATCTTGCTAAATTGGTGAGGGTTTCTCTAAGTTGCTGAGGCTAACCTTGAACCTGTGATCCTCCTGTTTTAGCATCCCCAGGACTAGGATTATAGGTGCATGCCACCGCACCTGACTGGATTTCTTTGATTTAAAAATCAAAGTAGTTTCCTTAAAACTAATACTAAACTAAATTTATATAATTTTAATTAAAATATAGAATTTCTTTTGTATTCCTTAGACCTCAAAAATTTTCTAAGTTTGCAGATTCCATATAACACATTTCTGAAACTATGTAAACACATTTCTTAACTGTTTTTGGTTATATTGATGAAGATTATTTGATAGTCTTTGTATAGATACCATCCACTGGTAATATTCACATTTTCCTCCTCTTTTATTAAAACAATTATCTGGGTTTAATTTCTTATACCTATTCGGTTTTTTCCTTCATAATTTCTATTGCTCACACTAATACATGGCTTTTTGAAGGTCCATATTTTACTAAATATCAGAGTGTTGGTTTTTGATTGGTTGTTTACTTGTTGAGTCCTTTTCTTACTTAAAAATCCCTTTCCAAGCCAGGTGTGATGGAACACACCTGTAATCCCAGTAGTTGGGGATCTGAGACAGGATGATTGTAGGTTTATATCCAACCTCAGCAACTTAGTCAGTCCTTGCACAACTTATTGAGGTCTTGTTTCAAAATTAAAAAAAAAATAAAATAGGGCTGGGGGTATAGCTCAGAGGTAGAATGCCCCTGGGTTCAATCCCCAGTAACACAAAAAGAAAAATAATTACCAATAATTACAGCTTACTTAAAGACTGGTGGAATTATCTATTGAAGTTAAATTGAAGTGTGAAAGCTCCGATTTGCCAATGTATATTCCCTTAGTGACTTAATTTTACCTATTGGCCTAAAAATCTTTCAATGTGTGTAAAATATTTCTGTGTGATATGGACTTTCAGTGTTCTACTCACTGCTGATACCAGGAAACTTGAATATAAAAATCCAAGAGGAACCACAGAGACAAGCCAGGAAGACAAGAAATGTATTGGTGAATCTTCAGGCTAGAAATGGAGAGTAACATCTGAAATCTTTTGTGACATGATGGTATATAACAATGGTATCAGGGAAAAGTTAAAGATTAAGGAAAATATGTTCTGCATTTTCTCACTATAACTTTGGAATCTCTCTTTTCCTTTTTTATATATTCATTTATTGGTAAATTGTAATTATACATTTTTATACACATCAGGGTAGCAGCATCATACATGCACACATTGCTCATTTAGCCCTCCCTCAAATCCCACCCTATTCCCTCCCCCTACCCTCCCTTTCATGTTTCATATAGTAATTGAGTCTTATAAGTTTGTGTATATACATAATGTGCTATAGTGTGTTTCCCTCCACCCCCCTCCCAACTCCCTCAGTTAGGTCACCTTCTTTGTTCATCTAAAGTTTTCTTCTTTGTCAGGAGTCCCTTCTAAGCCCCATTCTATTTAGCTTCCACATATTAGGGGGGACATCTGACTTTTCACTCTTAGTGACTTACTAATTTCACTTAGCATAATGTTCTCCAATTCTCTCCATTTCCCTGCAAATGATGTAATTTTGTTCTTCTTTGTGGCCTCGTAAAATTCCATTGTGTACATATCCCATAGTTTTGTGATCCATTCATCTGTTGATGGACACCTTGG
>PVJS01037913.1:0-19666 GCA_004027185.1 Glis glis
AAGTGGAGGGAGAGGAGTGGGGCCCAAAGAGAAACACAAAAGTCCTGTATGCATGTATGTTTAAATCACTCTGAACCTCATTATGATGTATAATTAAAATGCATCAACAAAAAGAAAAAAATCATTATTTCTTACACTCAGTGAAATGCAGACCAATACTATAGTAAGATTTCATTTCATTCCAGCTAAAATACCTATCATAAAAAAGCAGATGCTGATGAGGATATGTAGAAAAAGGATCACTTATACACTGTTGATGGGAATGTAAATTAGTACAGCCAGTGTGGAAATCAACATGGATGTTCCACAAAAAAATAGAATTACTATATGATCCTGCTATACCACTCCTTCATATATACCCAGAAGAATTAAACTCAGCATACTATACAAATACCTGCATACTCATGTTTATTATGGCACCAGTTGCAATACTAGGATATAGAACCAGCCTAGGTGTCCGTCAGCAGATGAATGGATAAAGACAATGTGTAATGTACATACAATGGAGTACTACTTGGCCATAATGAAGAATGAAATCCTGTTATTTGCAGTAAAATGAAGGTAACTGGAGTACATCATGTTAAGTGAAATAAACTAGACACAGAAAGACAAGTATCATATGTTTTCTCTCATATGTGGAAACAAACAAACAAACAAATAAACAAAAATACCAGAAAGTAGAAAAGGAACTATAAGGGACTGGAAAGCAAGTCAAGGGGTGGGGAAGGGTGAGAGATGGAGAGAGAGTAGAAGTAGGAAGAATGAACATGATCAACACATGTTTACAAGAAAATAGCATCATGAGTTGCATTAATTTGTATTGCAAACATGTTGTACAGCTGTACAAAAGTTCTCTCTTTACATCCTTATTCTGTAGGACTTTTTGTAATCTAATTTTTTATTTTTAATTTTTTATTTTTGCTTTTTAAGATTTGATAAAACTAGACACAAACATGCACTTAGCCTAGGCCTACACAGGATCAAGATAATCAATATCCTGTGTCCCTTCTCCACATCTGTCCCTCTGGAAGGTCTTCAGAGGCAGTAACATGCATGGAGCTGTCATCTCTTCTGATAACAATGTCCTGTCTTCTTGAGCGGCCTTCCTGAGGATATCCTTGAGGAGATGTAACGCTTCAGAAACATGTCCATAGTACTATGCTTGGTTTGTTTCTTTTTTTTATCATATACTTGCTTGTAGTCAGATAATGGATCATGATTATTCCTCTCTACTCATGAAAACCTTTCAGTACTGCAGTCCATGCTTTCAAACTTTTTAAGAAGCTTGTTGAGGTCTACAAAAGCTTCTGCCAAACCCTTCACTGTGAATCTTGGGAATTCTTGTTTCTTCTCCTAAAGTTTCCTTTTCTCTTCCATCTACTTCAGCTATGTGTTCACTAGGCAGTAGGCATTTTTTGGCTCCATTATAATCTCATTGAACTACCATTATATACATATATATATGTATATATATATATGCATTCTATATATATATATAGATATATATGCATATATATATATGCATTCTATATATATATAGAATATATATTCTATATATATGTGCATTATATATATATATGCATTCTACTGTTGAGCAAAATGTAAATATGTGCATGACTAGAGTATAATTATTTGCCTATAGGTTTATATCCACCACTAATTTATAAGGCTTGTTTATAAGACTTTAAGGCTTGTTTAATAGCAACAACCACACCAAATTCATTCTTTCCTTGTAAAGTAGCAAAACAGTACTTTAATGATAGCTCATTATTTTTATTTATTTATTTTTTCTATACTGGAGATTGAGCTCAGGGGCTCAATGGACAGCTCATTCGTTTAAGAAGCAGGGATCAATCCCTGAGGAAGAAATGTTCTGTACACTCCCTTGTCCATATACTCTTCCCTGAATTGTACCTCTGGACAGGGTTTACTCTTCTCCTCAAAACATTTCTTACTTCCCTCAGGGCAGACTTGCATCTCATCCTCTATCTGAATGGATTGGCCCTCTTGGTCTGAACTCTACAGGTCTCCAACTCAAACAATTCAGCTCCTTCTTGTGTCCTTTGTCCCATCACAATCCAGCCCTACCCAGCTACTGGTTTACTGGAATTAACTACACAGTATTCTCAAAATTATGAAATAAATATTCTATCATCTCTGATAGGAGCCGTCCATTAAGCTTGCATTTCTATGAGATTTCTGTATGATTTTTCCTGGTAGTGCCTTCTGGAGAAGGTTTTGCTGACTGAAACTCTGAAGGTAGTTTTGTGTGAAGCTGTCCTGCTTCTCTTTGCTCTATTTCTCAAAGGTCAGGTGAACATATGGCCCCAGAGATTTGGAAGTTACCAAGAGCTAGTTTAGTCAGAACACTGGGCACCCGTCCTGAATGGAAATTAATTTGCTAGTGTCAGTTGTTTTCCTCCTAAAGAGTGCTTAAGCTTTAGGCTAATAGCCAATTTTGTGCTTCAATCTGCTCATCAAATGTTGAAACAATAGTTATCACCATTTGTACACCCATTTCCCAAAATAATAGTCTGTACTAGTTCAAAGTTGCAGAAGAAGGATTTTAGTTCAGCTCTGTCGGCCATATGGCTAGGAAAGTGCATGTTAGATCATTCATTTAGCCTTCGTTCTAGCACTGCTTTGGAATATTTCATTCCATATCTTCAGACCCTACTATTCTGTTTTGTTTTCCAGAGCAATTGAGCACCACTATATAAAATGAATGTCATACCAGATTCTAGAACATATTTTTAAAACATGATAAAATGAGCCTAATTCCCTTGTAACAAGAATTTCTAAAATTTATCACCCTCCAATGACTCATTTTCATTTCTACATTAAAACTTTTCCAAGAAACTGAAAGTGCATATTAGTTATACATTTATTTATTACATCTTTATATCATAGATATTTAGGATTCTAACACTGACAATCCATATAACTGAGGAAAGGATGTCTAATACAAAGTACAATGCAAAGAACACACTGCTGGTAAATACATCTTCTCAGTCTTGTGACAACTTGCCACCTTTCTTTAGGGCATGTGTGTGGGGAAGGATGGGGATTGAACCCAGGGGCATTCTAACTCTTAGCTATACCCCCAGTCCTTTTTAGTTTTAACTTTGAAATGGGGTCTTGTTAAGTTACTTTGTGTTAGCCTCAAACCTGTGTTTCTCCTGTCTCAGCCTTCCAAGTACTGGGATTACAGGTGTGCACCACCACACCCAGCTAACTCACCACCTTTTTTATATCTCTTTGTCTTCATTTTCTCTTAAATCATAACTGCTTGGCTTGGCTTACAATGCCAGCTCCACCATTAACTAATTATGTGATTTAGAGAAAGTTATTTAACTTCTCTGTGCCTTGGTTTTTTACATAGGCCATACAGGAATAAAGAATAAAAGCACCAACCTGCAAATAGGTTAAATTAAATAATACTCATGCTATACAGAACTGTTCATAAGAAAGCCTTCAACGAATGAATGTTATTATATTAACATTATTCCTCCTTTAGATTAAGAAAGATTGATTTCTGATGTTATAATTTTTAGTATCTATAGGGAAACATCCTGTTTCTCACATTGAAACTGATGCTACTATATTCTTACAAATTCATTTTTTTTTAGACTTTCCTTTGTCTAAAGCACCATGCATTCTCTTTCTGAGATCATACCAACATGTCTTAAGGCATCTCTTCAGTCAGTGTCTTTCACTTCCCTGTATGTCCAACTAAATTCCTAAGACATCTGAGAGCAGGTAAAGGGATATGCATCGTTTACTGCTACAGTATTCTGTAGTGTGCACAGACAAAGCAAATGCCCAACAGTTATGTGTGATATTCACTCTGTCCCTAAACTTGCTCTGGGCGGCCATGTTCACATACCTTTCCTCACATAATCCATTTTGCCAAAAATACCCTTCTACATCTTTACATGTATCTCAATTCTACCAATCAGTTTGTTTCAAAGAAAAAGCAGTCCTTTCCACCTTTTTTTCTTTTTTGGGACTGGGGATTGAATACAGAAGCATTCTATCTCTGAGCTACACCCCCACTCTTATTTTATTTTCTATTTTGAAACTGAGTCTTGCTAAATTCCTGAGGGTCTTGCTAAGTTGCTAAAGCTGGCTTTGGACCTGTGATTCTCCTATCTCAGCCTCCCAAGTACCGGGATTACAGGTGTGCACCACCACATCCACTCCTTTTTCACTTTATATCCCTATATCTTTGCACATATCCCAAAGGAGAAAAATTAAATTTGTTGGCTTTTATCAAAATAATTGGACCACATATAATCACTGATGATGCCTCAGAGGAGGGAATATAAATAAACAGGTGAAGAATGAGCACTCTCTACTCTCCACTTCTTTCTTTCTAGCCTTTAAAGCAATAGAGGAGCATGATTTCAGACATAGGTATATAATGCAGACCTATTAATGTCCTTTGATTCTAGACTACTGAGGACAAAATATCAATTAGTGGATTTTCCACCAGGTCCAAATCTAGCATTATAAAATACTACTTTTTAAAATTTTATTATACATCCATGCCGTTAGAAACTTCCTGGAAAAGTTTGAGTAGTAGAGAATTCAGACATTCTGATGCCTTGGCAAAATATTTTGACAATAATATTTCATTTTTAATCCTTTGATTATACCTCCACCTATCATTGAAAGCATTTGGCATGGTCAAGATGGACCAAATTTAACATAAATTGCTCCATTTTTAAAGTTCAATTTAAATCCAACATCATGACTCTCAAAAGGAAAAGAGAGTGTTCTTTTTACTATGATCTCTTACAGCTTATTCAACTCTCTCTGATTCCTTATTTATCCATATATCATACTTCTCATTTCAATTAGTCTCCTGAGTTCAATAAAAATGATAAATAGATATTTCAAAGACTCAAAAATATGTAGCCTTAGCTTTAGGTGCTTAGCATCTTCACATCCTCATAAGTTTTCCACAAGGAAAAGGAAGGACACATATTACTCAGGAGGGTCATCAGTGCCCTCGTTTCCCACAACCCCACAACCCCAGTTAATTAGGCATCACTGCCAGTTTAATACACTTTATTCCAGTGTTGCCCTGTTTTTAAATTTGTAGCCCACAATCAATCTGATTATCTACCAAATGGAGGAAAGTCATATTTATCTGAGCAATAAATATAATGGTATACTATTCGTACTTTAAAAAAAAAGAAGAAAATTCTGCCATTTGTGACAATACAGATGAATCCGGAGGACATTATGCTAAGTGAAATAAGCCAGGCACAGAAAGACAAGTACTGTATGAGCTCACTTACCTGTGGAATCTAAGACAATCAAACTCAAAAAATTGAGGAGTAGAATGGTGATTATCAGAACCTGGGGGTAGCTGGGGGATGGATAGTAATTGGTACAAAAGTACAAAGTTTCAGGTAGACAGGATAAATGTTTTGAGATCTATTGCACTCTAGGGTGACTATAGATAGCAACAATATATTGTATATTTCAAAAGAGCTAAGAATAAATTTCAATGTTTCACTGTAAAAATAATAAATGAAGTGATGGATATGCTAGCTTGATTTAATCATCCCATATTTCAAAACATCACTCTGTACTCTATATAGATATGTACAGTTATTATTTGTCAATTAAAATAATGTTTATTATAAAATATTTTTCAAAAATCCTCGTCCAGCTAGGCAGCAAGGCATATGTCTATAATCCCAGCTAATTGAGAGCCTGAAGCAGGAGCATCACAAGTTTGAGGTCAGCTTAGGCAGGCAATTTAGTGTGACCCTGTTTCGAGATTAAAAATATAAAAAGGAATGGGAATGTTACCCAGTGGTAGAGTGGCCCATGTGGTCTTCCCCTCACTCCATGTCCTTAAGGGGCTTAATGCTGACCGTAGGGATTGACTAACTTTATGCAAGAAGATGTTAGAAAACTAAATGAATGATTTCATTATATCTTTCTCTGCAAAAAAAATATATAATTTCCACTGGCTTGAAGTCAATTATTGCTAAATTCAAGGTGAGTTTCCATCCTATCTAATACCATGCCAGGAAGTTAAGGGGCAAATTCTATTTCTATTATTATCAATGAGGTCAAGTCCTTGAGGTCATTGTACCTCAGATGAAATCCAACATTGTAGCAGCATATAAAAGACCCTGCATGCGCTGCCTCTTGTCCACATTTTCATAATTCTCTCCTATAAATCTCCCCTTCATCTACATTGCTGAAAACAATATGGTTCAATTCCCTGGGCATTCTAAGCTCTTTTTTTAAAAAATATACTTTTATTGGTGCATTGTAATTATATATCTTAATGAAGTTAAGAGTGAGAGAAACATACAGGCACACATCAGTTGATATGTTTCCTTCCAGATCCAACCCCTCTAACCCTTCCTCTTGTATATGTTACTGAGATTAATGTTGATAATTTCATACATGTACATAGCAGTATTAAGCTCTTTTGAAGGCTTTTCATAAACAAAAGTTTTTTCTCATTAAAACACTAGAACACTGTCTTCTACTTGAACATGAAAATCTAGTCAAAGCAATTGGGATAAACATGGGTTAAAAGGATTTAGGTGAAGTGGATTCAAAATAAGTGTCCAGAGCAACTTTGCAACCATGAATGTCCAAAATTTCAAATTAGACCTGCTGCCAAAAGTATGCCTCCAGATTAGTGTTTTACAAATGTGTGACTACCAAATCCTATATTTATGTTGCTGATATTTACTGAAGATCAAATACATTGTTATAAGCCAAGTACTTATTGATTACCTTATATGATATCTAATTTTCACAGGAACATCTCATTTTAAAAAGTGCCAATTATTCTGTCTTTTAAAAGATAGGTGATTTATACTTCCTACTATGACATATTTTTCCTCTGTTTTGAAAATCCAAAGTCAAAAAGAAGAGTGTTGCAATTTCTAAATGAAATTTTATAGAGTAAATCACCTCCGTGTTAGCGAGTATAGCTTTTGATATTTTGAAACCAACTTTACTATATAAAACAAATATAAGGTTAATGATTTGGAAAAGAGGCCAAGTCACAGGGTATCACTATCTTTTTACTGCCAGATCAAACAGGTTCCTGCCTAGTGCTTCAGTACCTCCTCACTGGTAATGCTATCTAGCAATTTCACATTGCTTGTAGATAATGCCTATAAATCTGGCCAAGGGCCAGCTTCAGAATGACCACAAAAAAGCAAAAGTGCTCTGATCTGAACAAACTTGCTGAGATCACATAACAATTACACCAAGGAAACTAAATACAGCCAAAGATTTCCAATAAAAATGAACATTGCAAAGCATCACCAAATTCAGCTTCCTACTGAATAGCACTTTAATAAATAATGGAACAGGAAAATGCATCCGGCAAACAGGCCTGCCGTCTTCTGGGAGACATTCAGCAAGGGCACGTTCTCATGTGAAATCAGGCAGAGACTGGGGTAAACTCTTCATGGTCTGCAGTTTGCCACTAATGTGTTAAGCAGATGTAATCCACTAATTATTTATTTATAATAATTATTTATTCTAGAACTTGCTTAATTTTTATGTATCTTGCCCTTTAGTATTAAATAACTACATACCAGCTACTGTGTTTGGCATGGAAAATACAAAAAATGACAGGAAAAACTACTCTCTCCAGGAGCTCTACAGAAAAGAAGTCATAAATAAATTATCATAACTTTATTTTTTATTTATTTATTGCAGTGCTGAGGATGAAACTCAGGGCCTTGAGCATGCTAGTCAAGTGCCCTTCCACTGAGCTACACCCCAGCCCTATAAAAGTTATAATATAAAATCTGAGTAAAAGAGGAATCCCATGTGAGAAGTAAGTAAATTCTTCACATAATTAACTGTAGAGAGGGTATGCTGCGCATCCTGTTCGAGTGTGGGGAAGAATCTAGGCAGTTTTGATGCTGCCAAAAGAATTCAAGAGAAAATGACCTTTGAACTTTGGAGGGAAGAAGAGTTAAGCAGGAAGTAAGGGGCCTTTCTCAGGAAAGGAATCCCCTTTGCTGAGAATCAGAAATAAACGGCACATTTAGTTATCCAGAATGTGCATTAATAAGTTAAGAAGAACAGTCAATAAGAAAAATAATATTAGCACTCAGGAGTTTATTTTTTTTACTTTTAAGGGTTATATGTAAATAATTACATCTCATCCTATGAGGTAGATGAAAGTATTTACCTATCTTTCAGATACGAGGGACCAAGGATCTGAATAGTTTCCTCAAGTTAAAGCATCAGTGATAGGATTTGATCCTGAATAGTTATTTGAAAAATCATGCTTATTTCATTACAGACATCCTTGAAAAGATGAAAAATACAATAACAGAAATGAACAATGAACTAGACAGAATGAACACAATGGTGATACTGTTGAAGATGAGATTAGTGAACCTGATGGTAATGAAAACTACTCAAATAAAACAAAGACAGAAGAAAATCAAAGACACAAGCAATTTTAAGTGGCATACAGTACAACGATAACTATGGTTTTTGTAACTATAGTTAGGTACAAAAAGCAAATCAGTATTTTGGGGGCTTTGGTGAGGGTAGCAGATCTTGTTGGTTACATAACTATATATATTTTTCAAAACTCATCATCATGCACACTTAAAATTGGTGAACATTTTATAAATTATACTTCAAATAAACCTGATTAAAGAAAAAAAACAATTTGTGTGATGGGTAACTTACTATTTGGCTTAAAAAACAATGATAATATAGTTCATAGAAATCAAAAGTTGAATTGTATGTTTTTGTTGTTGTTGTTGTTTTTGTGGTACTAGGGATTGAACCGAGGGGCAGTCTACCTCTGAGCTATACTATACCCTCAGCTCTATTTTATTTTTTATTTTGAAACAGGGTCTTGCTAAGTTGCTGAGGGCCTCACTGAGTTGCTGAAGCTGGCCTCAAACCTGTGATCCTCCTGTCTCTGCCTCCCAAGTACTGGGATTAGCTGTGAGTCACCATGCCTGGCTTATATAATCCTGATAATAAGATTTAAATAATATTAAAGATAATTAGAATATTGCTTTTCTAAATTTCACAATTAGGATATATTTGAACTTTTTCCTCTAGTGTCTTTAGTATATCAAACTCTTCTAGAGCTAGTGCAGCACGCTTTTTTGTATAACCTCCAAATATGCCTCCAAGTATCTAGGACAAGACTCCACACACAATAATTGTGTCATACATGTTAAATATTGCTAATGATCTATATAGTCAATTACAAAAAACTATTTAAGGTTTTAATTAACCTGGCCACTATTTTTTATTCCAGATTCTACATAAATCCTAAGACACAAGAACTTAAAGAAAACATAACACTATCAGAAAACATTTCTGACCACAATACAGTTTAAGAATTAGGTGTTTCATCAAACTTATAAAGGTATATCTCCTATAAGTTAAAAATAAGCATTAAATGGTTTTCCTTTAAGAAGCATTTTGGAGTAAAAAGTAAAATTTAAAATTAAAGATGACAGATTTAATAAAATATGATAGATCTTTCCTTAAGCTAACCAGTAAAATTTATTATAGTTCTGAGATACCATTAAACATTTACCTGTCTTATTCTCACATTATCTTTCCTTTCCTTTAGGAAGAAGGATAATATTTTCTCTAAATGGAACAAGGTAAGTGACATCTTTCTTGAAAATGCCAGTATGGCACAATATAAAGGGCATGGAATGAAATATGTTCATTGCATTTAGACCAATGCACACTGCCACATGTTAAATGGATGTTAAAAATTAAAATAGAATGCCAAGGACATAAAGGGTTGCAATGAAATAAATTACACATAAATTCTTTCCTTACTACTTTATTATGCAAGTGTAATCTCATTTCAGTTTGTTATATTTGGAAATCAGAGCTTGAGAGAATGTTTAAAGCTTAAATCTTTCATTACTGTGAATATAACCATCTATCCACTTAACTCTTCAGTGCATGTTACAGACTAACTCTATCAGGTATTGCCAACCAAACCAAGAATTAAATAGAGGAAGGAGAGGAAAGGGAGGTAAATCATCTCATTTTAACTGCATAATCTTAGTTGTAGCTTCCAGTAGTTACCATTTATGAGCAAACATCAGTATTAAACTGATTAACATTTACCTTAGCTTTTAGGTACAAATCACTGAGATACTTTTTTAAATGAAGAAACATTTTTAGATGATAACATTTCATTGCCATACATAATTATATTTTCTAAGCTACTATATAGCCAGCAACATATTTCTTTGAAATTCTATCTCAGCCCAAAATTGATAAAGATTAAAATAACGTTTATATTTACAAAAAATCCATAAGTTAAAGAAACTATAGCAAATTTCATTACTTGTCAACACCAAATTTCACTCTCTATTGTAAGAGAAAAATCACTTTATTGATATTATTATAATTATTATCATCATCATCATCATCATTGCTATTATCTGGTACTAGAGATTGAACCCAGGGCATTCTAACTTCAAGCTACACTTCCAGCACTTTTTTCTGTTTTTATGAAACATGGTCTCACTAAGTTGCTGAGGGCAATGCTAAGTTGCTGAGGCTGGCCTCGAACCTGGGATCCTCCTGTCTCTGCCTCTTAAGTACTAGGATAGCAGGCATGTACCACTACACCCAACTAAGAAAAAAATCAGTTTACAAACAAACTAGACTCACTTCATGATAGTTTTTCGTGTTTTTGACAGATTATAATGAGAATCTTTTTGTTTCCTAAATTATCTCAGATATAAATAAAGGTCAATTCAACAAATTAAGAAAATTCAGTCTTCTTGCTTTTCCTCTTTCAATGTTAACAGCACTCTCAGCACTTTAAATATACCGATTACATTAAATATTCTCAACAACCAGGTATAGAAAATAGTCAAACTTCCTATTGAATACATTCTTGTTTTTCCCAGACAGATTAAAAACTACTGTCATCTGGTATTTTTGATATGAAATTGCATTTATGTTATAAGCTACAACCTTTTTGAAAAATGAAAATGAAACACTGTGTTCAGTTGAACTCATTCAGCATATCTCTGAAAGTCAAGTTAGAAGTTACAGCTTTGTCATGGCACCTGTTAAAATAAATAGAGTGTGGATCTTACATCAGGCCCTTATATTACCTGCTGGAGACAGTTAAGCTTCTCACCTATAAAATGAGGTCATTATCCATACTGACAGATGCTATACTGAAACTCACCAGTCCCTGTCACTATTTTCCTTGGGTACACTGACTTCACCACACAAAATTGGTGATAGATGACGAATACAACTTATAACAGAATTTGCAGTTATCAGCAACCTATTTACAGACTTACAAAAGACACAGCTCAGTATTTATACCAAAGTCCCAAATGCTCTGCATACATTTATAACCTCTACCTTTTAAAATTCATTTCATTGTTTCACTGAAAACAAATCAATATTTAAATAAATTTAGCAGTATTTACTTACTAAGATGAGCCAAGTACACTTCCATCCTTGCAAATGGATCATAAAGTTTTATTCCACAGTAAAACTTCTCTCTGAGACTGTCACTTTGATTCCTAACGTTTCACTTGCCTAAAATGATAAATGTTGGAACTGTTTGTTCTTCTGGATTGTAGTGAAGTGTGTGAGAAAAAAAAATGTTAATTTCTCCCAGCACACATTTGTTAGAGTTGAGTGTCAGTTTGAAAGAGCATCAGAAAGCTGAAATTATACCTTTTAAGTGCCAGTAGCAGAGGGGCATTCCATGTGTCGTAATTATTTGTCCTTCATAGCAAGAAAAAGGATGACTACTCACTAATCCCACCAATTGCATTAGAGCAAGAGACATGATAATATATATGGTATATTAGTAATGAAACTGTTTTAAAAAGGTAGCTAAAGAAGGAAAATATGTCTTAGGCTACTCCATCACAAGAAAAGGACTACTGAATATAGTGGCTAATATTCTAGACACCCAGAAGAAATCTGAAAGCCAGGAGACCCCACCTGGTTCAGCAAATTGCTGATCTCATGCGACAAAGCAAAATTTATATTAAACTGTGCCATATTGTTCCAGAAAACAATCTTTCAAAATTATCACAGGGATGAAAATAATTTTGCATGACATAAAACAAGTAGTCTCTTCAATCCAGGACTGAATCTCTAAAGAAATAATTTAGGAAATGAATACAATGATGCCCTCCATGGTTTCCTGTTTATACATCAAAATACCAATTGGAATTTTCTATTAATAATGTGTCAGAGAATTTCCAGCAATGAATGTAGATATGTTTAAATTTTAAATATGAACCTTTTAATATAAAATATAATTTGAAGTCACAATTCAAAAAGCAAAGCTCCTTTAGTTATAAAGTGGGTTAAGGTCTGGTCCACTATACCCAGGCAACACCTCAATAGGCAAGATGCACTGCGCCACCTTCATGATACATTAGGGCTGTGAGAAACAAAGCTTGTAACCCATTGTGTGCCCTTAATCCCTTGGAAGCCCAAAGGATTTCTATTTCCTAATCACATTTCAAGAAAGGTGGGATATCAAGTTTCTGAGGTTATATGAGTACAGAAATGTTTCCTTTCATTTCCCTTATAATCATTTTCAACTTTTAAAGTTTCCCTTTAGTTCTCTAAGCTTCAGAAACAAGTATTTAACTGCCTGCTCAACACTACTACATGAATCAAAAGAGGACATCAAGTCAAATATATCCAAAACTAAGCTCATTTGTTAACAAAACCACTATCCAGCAGCTCAGGTGGAAACCTGGAGTCATCTCCACAACCTCCCTCTTACTCGCCCCATGCAATTTCTATCTCTAAACTATGTATATTACTCTTCCAAAATCATCTCTCTATCATAGTTTGGATATAGAACATTCCCTGAAGAGCTCATGTATTAAGGTTCAGCGTTGATATAATTAATCCATGAGGATTATAATTTCATCAAAGGATAAATCCATTGTGACAGATTTACTGGGTGGTAACCTAGGCAGGTAGGGTGTTGCTGGAGGAGGTGTGGCCTTAGGGACTGTGCTGGTGTCTCGGAATCCTCTTGTATGCTCTCTCTTGCTTCAGGCCTCCATAATGTGAGGATGTGAGAGCAGAGCACTTGCTCTCTCCCTCTCTCTGCCTCCTACCACCACACCCTGAGCTCCACAGAACTTGCCTGAACCCCTGAAATCTCCAGTACTGTGAACAAATAAATCTTGCTTCCTCTAAATTGTGTGGTAGACAGGTGTTTGGAATTACAGCAGTAAGAATGCTGATGGAAACATTCTCCCAATCCCATCAACTCTTCCTACTCCACTGCCAGTAATCTGGTTCAAGCTACCATGATCTTCTTCCAAGCTACTGTAGTAACTTCTTAAAAGGTCTTCCTCCCCAACCACTTTTCTTCTTTTCTAACCTTATTTTTTCACACAGCAGTTCATTATCCTTTATATGTGCATATCAGACCCTAAGGCTTTCCTGTTTAAAATCCTTCAATGGGGTCCCATTGCTTTTAGAATTAAAAGCAAAACTTTTAATTCTAAAAGCACTAGAATTCTAAAAGCACTAGAATGATTTGACTATGCCACTATGGTCTTTGGGCTCCAGGGGTATTCTCATACTTTCCGTCTTTCCAATTCTATCAAGTCCTCCTTGTCTCAAGGTCTTGGTAACAGATGAGATTGGATCATCCATTCACATGCTATTCTATTATGTATCACAATTGCAGTTCAACTTGCAATTCTGTTTCTAAAGTTTATGTTCTATATTGGCTAGACTCTGACTCAACCTCCTATCACAGTATATAGCATAATGCCTTATGCAGAATAAAGCTCCATGATTATCAGTTAAATTAGTAAATGATTATCTGCAATCTGAGGAAGAATATGACCTAGCCTTCATTTAATTTTCATAGGCTTGTGACCAGATTTAAACATTTTAATGCTTTTATTCTCTTTGCAAGAAGCATAACGGCCTCACTTCAGTGCTGAAATTGGCCTTCTCTACTTTCTATCAGCTTCCTTCTATCTTTAATGAGATTGAAGAATGTTTAGAATCATACATACAAATGTTTTATTTGTGCACATGATTTTATGTACAAAGATTCTACTAGAGAATGATTATAATTTGCATTTGTATTTTCAAAGCCATTACTGAATAAGGGGCTCAACTCCTCAATGTCCTTTTAAGCAGCCAGGCATATCAATACCTATTGAAATTGTCAAGCACTACAGAAAGGGGGAATGGTAGAAAAGGAATATTTATTCAGGTCAGTAATTTGCCAGAGAACATAATCTCAGGTCCCTAACTCCATCCAATAATGAATCTATTTTTAATTCATTCCTGGATATTTAGTTGTAAGTGCCTCTGGTTCACTTACACATATCGATCTACTCAAAAGCAAAGAAGCCTTTAGTGCCACATCAATTTTTGATCCTCTGCCCCTTAGCAACCTGGCATATTACTTAAAGAAATGTGGCTAGTTGAATTGCTGACAAGATTTATTAAAAATATCCATATTTAAAGTTAAAGAAGTATTGATTTTAGGTAAAATATTAAAAGTAAATATATATTAAATAATTTTATTTTAAATTTTGTGGGATGGCCGGGCGTGGTGGCGCACGCTTGTAATCCCAGTACTTTGGGAGGCGGAGACCGGAGGATCCGGGTTCACGGCCAGCCTCAGCTCTCTCTCTCTCTCTCTCTCTCTCTCTCCCCCCCCCTCTCTCTCTCTATCTCTATCTCTCTCTCTCTACTTAGTGAGGCCCTCCGCAACTTTGTGAGACCCGGTTTCAAAATAAAGTATAAAAATTAGGGCCGGGGTGTAGCGCGGAGGTAGAACGCCCCTGGGTTCAATCCCCGGTACCGCAAGAAAAAAAATTTTTTTGTGTGGGAGCTTTCCTTGTGTAGCTACATTAAAAGTAATATAAATGTAAAATAAAATTATAAGAGTAATAGTCTGCTCAGATTGTCCCTCATAAATATGTACAATTATATGACAAATAATAAAATAATTATTAAAAGTAGCTATTTCAGAGTGTTCATTATACACTAAGGACTATGCAAAATTTTCTGCAGATAAAATATAATTTGATCCTAATAATAACTATGTGAAGGAGCTATCCTCTCTATTTAATAGATGAGGAAAGTAAGACATGAAAAGCTAAGACATCGCAAAGGACCACACAAAGCAAGGTGGCAAAGCAAAAATTCATGGTGAGGCAGAATCCACAGAAAGAAGACAACTCAAACAGAAAGTACAGTCCTGAATGGTCTCTAACTATAGTAAAAATGTGCAAGCTGCTTTAGCTTTCTGTCTCTACATTACGTCTCAGTCATGGAGAGAGAAGATTGAAAGTTTCTGACTCTCATAACCAGCAATCCCAGCAATTAAGCAATATTTTAGGGAGGTTATAGACCACACTCTTACCTCTGAGAAATACATTTGCATTAAATTCAGTACTCTATGTTTTATATTCTTGGAAGCATTAATATAATCACTGAAACAATCTTTTTAAAATCTATGAAACCCATTTTGCTAGAGGATGAGTGAAGTATGAAGAGCATCCTCAAAGGGCAAGCTTCTTTATATACCCCCTTCCCACGTCCCCCAACTCCATCCCTTTCCATTGTTCTACTGGTCTCTCTCCTCATTTTACTGAAATATCTTTTATTTTCTATGTTCTCTTTAGCTTCAATACATGAGAGAAAACATGCAACCCTTCACTTCCTGAGACTCGCTGATTTCATGTAGCATAATATCCTCTAGTTCCATCCAGTTTTTTGCAAATTACATAATTTTGTTCTTCTTTATGGTTGAGTAGAATGCTGATACATTATACTCATGTTTACTGCAGCACAATACACAATAGCCAAATTGTGGAACTGACCTAGATGTTTGTCAACATATGAATGGATAAAGAAAATGTGGAAAGCACTACATCAAAAAATGTGGTAATTCCCAGAATTGAGAAATCACTTTTCTCTAGAGGATCCAGAGAAGACTTTAATAGGTAGTGGGTATCAGTATAGTCTTAAACAAAAATTTGATTTTTAAAGAGTAAAAAGGATATTTTGGATCTTACTTCAAAAATATGAATGCACTTATGGATATCTTGAGGATCATGTTATACAGATTCTAATTCAATTGCTTTGTGCTGTAACTGAGATTCTGCATTTTTCAAAAATGCCCCAGGTGATTCTGATGCTACTTGTGTAAGGTGCACACTTCAAGTAGCAATGTCATTCTAGACATACAGAACAGTGTGCACAAATCTATAGGCAGTAAAGAATCATATATGCTTTAAATACAGTCAGTAGCACCCTCTCCTTGGAGAAGCAATGTATGGACAGATTTACTTTATTCAAATTATGTCCAGGTGTGGTGGCTTACACCTGTAACCCCAGTACTTAGGATGCTCAGACAGGAGGATCACAGGTTCGAGGACAGGCTCGGCAACATAGCAAGACACTCAGCACCTTAGCAAGACCCTGTCTGAAAACAAAAAATGAAAAGGACTGGGGTTATAGCTCAGAGATAGAATGCCCCTGGATTCAATACCCAGTGGCATACCCAGTGGCATATATATATGGAGGGCCTTGAATGACAGCTTACTAATTCTAGATTTTATTTCAAGTATAATAGTTGCTTTTGATGCTTTCTCAAAGGAAAATAGTCCCTCATGTTGACAAGAGTAATGTTCAAAATAATTTAAACATAAATGACATCAGTTTAGTTAAGGTTAACATGCCATCTATTCTTAGAGAGGGCGGAGTTCCTACCCTTAAAAAAATTATTTAAAGTCCATGATCCCCTTGCTCTGTCCTAATGGTCTCCCTTCTATTTTCATGAGATTCTTTTTTCTTCGCTACCTTCTACATTTGAGAGAAAACATACATTTGTCTTTCTGAGACTAGCTTATATTGCATAACATAATGCTCTCCAGTTCCGTTCCTTTTCCTGAAAATGCTGTTTTAGTTCTTCTTTATGGCTGGATAAAACTCCACTGTGGCTGGGTGTGGTGTCACAGTACATGGAAGGCTGAGACAGGAGGATAGCAGGTTTGAAGCCAGCCTCAGCAATTTAGCAAAGTCCTCAAAATGAAAAATAAAATATGACTGGGGTTGTAGCTCAGAGGAAGAAAGCCACTGGGTTCAATCCCCAGTATCATACACACACAAAAAAAAAACCTCCATTGTGTGTATATATCACATTTTCTTTATCCATTCTTCTGTTGACAAACACCTAGGATAGATAGTTCCATACCTTGGCTACTATGAATTGTGCTGCTATAAACATGGGAATGCATGTATCTCTAAAGTATATTGTCTTCAATACTTTTGGGTAGATAATGAGAAGTAGTATCACTGTACCATATGGTAGTTCTATTTCTCATTTTTTGAGGAGTCTCCACACTTATTTCCAGAGTGGCTGTACTAATTTGCATTCCCACCAATAGTGTAGAAGTCCCCTTTTCCCCACATCCTTGCCAGCATTTACTGGATTGTTGTATTTCTGATGATTGCCACTCTGACTATAGTGAGATGGAATCTCAGTGTGGTTTGGATTTGCATTTCCCTGATTGCTAAAGATGTTGAATATTTTTTCATATAATTGTTGACCATAAGCAATTCTTCTTTTGAGAAGATTCTATTTTTTTTTCATTTGCACACTTATTGAATGGATTATTTGCTTTATTGGTGTTGAGTTTTTTTTAATTTTTTTTACTTATTCTAGATATGTAACACTAGCTGTTGGAACACTAGCTAGAAAAGATTTTTCTCTCATTCTCTAGGTTTTCTCTTCACACTGTTAATTATTTCCTTTGCCATGCAGAAGCTTTTTAGTTTGATGCCATCCCATTTATTGATTCTTGGTATTATTTCCTGAGCTTTAGGTATACTATTGAGGAAGTTACTGCCTGTGCTTATGTGTGGGAGTGTTTCCCTAGGCAGTTGCAAAGTTTCTGGCCTCAATCCTTGGTCTTTGATCCATTCTGAGTTTCTTTTTGTGCCACATTAATGCAGTCTTTAAACCTCTACTTTCACGCCAAGCATTAAAGACTACCAATTCATTTATTTCTGTGTTGTTAACATTTTGCCAAAATGTTCTAATATGTAAATGTCCTGAAACATCAAATGCTCTGCAGGAATTAATCACTTAATATTACATAATTAAATATATTTCCTTGGTTACTTATGTAAACAGCCCAACACAAAGGATTGTCAGAAAAATCTGTTTCTGCAGGAAAAGCTAAATAAACTCGTATTGTTTTCCAGAGTGAGCTACGACCTCAAACATTTATTATTGATTAAAAATGTTATTATTCACTCAACTCACACAATTGCAAAACAGCCTATTCTTTGGAGCAGAGTTATTTTACTAGTTTAATTAAAGTAATACAAGCATTATTCTGATAAATTAACACCTGATAGTCTTAAAGAAAATTTAGGAATAGGAGACATTCAGTTTTCATGAAGCTTGAAATTTATGAATTTTAGAGAATCTCTTTAAAAGAGTACATTGAAAGTGGTTCCATGATCTTAAAGAGTGCTGAACCTTAAACTTCTACAAGCTTTGTGTCTAACAAGAATCACTTTAGAAATAGAGCTCACATTTAATTATAATATATAATTGATTGATTAATTGATGAATTATTGAACACGTACTATGTTCTAGCCAATATTAATCTAGGTACTAAGAAATGTTAAATGAATCATACAAAATTTTTGCCTTTATAGAACATATGTTCTAAAGGTGGTGAATACAATAAAACATACGTAAGGCACATTTGGAATATACAATGAGATAAAGGCTATGAAGAAATTAAAACAAGATAAAGTAAGAGGTAGAAAATGGATTGGAAGTGGCTATTCAGTTGAGATGGTCAGGGAAGAACTGTTGGAATGTGATATTTGTTTTTCCTTTTCCCCCAGCTTTATTG
This sequence comes from Glis glis, assembly GCA_004027185.1. Classification (NCBI taxonomy): domain Eukaryota; kingdom Metazoa; phylum Chordata; class Mammalia; order Rodentia; family Gliridae; genus Glis; species Glis glis. The sequence goes on from PVJS01037913.1 coordinate 18,924, forward strand.
TGGTAAAACAAGGTATAATTGTGTGTGTGTGTGTGTGTGTGTGTGTGTGTGTGTGTGTGTCTGGTTCTGGGGATTTAATTCAGGTGAAGTCTACCTCCGAGCTATAATCACAGCCCTATTTTTTATTTTTATTTTGAAACAGGGTCTTACTAGGTTGATGAGAGTCTCACTACTTGCTGAGGCTGTCCTTGAACCTACAATCCTCCTGTCTCAGCCTCCCAAGTACTGGGATTACAAGCGTGCACCACCACGCCCAGCTAAAAATTATATATATATATATATTTAAGGTATGCAATGTGATGTTTTCTTATGTATATATGTGCAACAATTACCTTTTTTTCCCCCTTTGGGTGTGGTGAGAACCTTTAGGTATACTCTCATGGCAAATTTCAAGTATACAATACAGTTACAGCCACCACACTCTGTTAGATCTCTAGAACTTATTCTTCCCACATACCAGAAATGTTCTTCTTTTTGTCGCTCTGTTCCTTGTATTCTTTTTGTTTGTTTGTTTTTATTGGTTCATTGTAGTCTCACATCACAATGAGTATCAGTTTGGTGTTAACATACATGCACACAGCTTTTGGTGTCCCTCCCCCCCGCTTCCCCCCCCCCACATGTAGCACTGAGAATGATGTTGGTATAATCTCATATATACACATTGTTTATGACAGTAATTCCATAGATTCACTTCTTTCTTACCTTTCCCCTTCCCTTGCACCACTGAGGGTTCTCCATTGTCA
>PVJS01037914.1:0-19667 GCA_004027185.1 Glis glis
TTGTTAGACTTCTTAATGCTTGCCATTCTAATTGGGGTCAGATGAAATCTTAGAGTAGTTTTGATTTGCATCTCCCTGATTGCTAATGATATTGAACATTTTTTCATGTACCTATTGGCCATTTGTATCTCTTCTTTCGTGAAGTGTCTATTCATTTCAGTTGCCCACTTCTTGATCGGGTTGTTTGTTTTCTTAGTGAGCATCTATTGTATGTGTAGAACTGACAGGTTGGCTCTGAGGATACTGAAAAGATGAAGACATAGTTAATACCTTCGTTGATTTCTCAGTCTAGCAGAAGCTGCATTTCACCATATCACAGTGTGAAAGAGAAACTAGAGCAGATGTACAAAGATGGATGAGTATTCAGAGGAAGGAATAGTCAATTCTCCCCTAGTGGTTCTGGAAGGACTTTTCAAATACATTAAATTAGAGCAGCACCTTGAAAAAATGCATAGGCGTCCCCTCTCTCTCTCTCTCTCTCTCTCTCTCTCTCTCTCTCTGTGCATATGCATGTGTGTGTTGCTTCAAGATTGAAGGAGCAGCCCAAGTAAAGGAAGCTAGTCATTACAATGCGCTGTGTCCTCAGGCGACAGCTAGGTGCCTTTCGTGTGAGCTTCACAATGTACTTCAGCCTAATGTGATCATCCTGCTTTCCCACTAATATGCCCACAAAATACTTCACAAACTTAGTGCAGATTGTATATTAGAAAGGTTGATACAAACCAATGAAATAGGCATTTCTGTCATGGTCTAGATTTTGCTCTGCCATGAATCCATCTATCATGATTATAATAATATATATTCTATATGATAAAGAATATGATCATATAACATATATATCATTGTGTTCTTAATGATAATCTAGATTACTGTTGTTATGATGTCCATTATTGTTCTCATCCTTTCCTTCCTAGATATATAATACTGATTTCCCTTTACCAGTCCATTTTGAAATTTCTAATATTCCTTAATTTTTCAGGAAAAAATCAAAGCTTAAAAATACACTTATTTTACCACCAAAATCCAGTGACTTTGTTGACTTACATTGTGAGTAAGAGTCTTTTCTTTTTTCTGTGAAGAAAACGTAGCCCCTGATTGGTGAATATTTCTCTTCCCCATTCCCCTCATTCATTGTGACATTCACAAGCTGTACCAAAATTGCACTTAAATATAGGGACAATAAAACAGTTTTATGTGTGTTCCATTTTGCTGAAACTATGTGACCATCTGAAACTCAGTCTCACATGCCACATCTCATTTTGGTTTGTTTGTTTTGGTACTGGGAATTGAAACCAGGGGCCTTCTACCTCTGAGCTACACCCCAGCACCTTTTATTTTTTATTTTGAAACAGGGTCTCACTAAGTTTTGAGGGTCTCTCTAAGTTGCTAAGGCTCGAACCTGTGATCCTCCTGTCTCAGCCTCTCAAGTACTGGGATCACAGGGCCCACCACTATGCTTGGCTTAGGCAAGAGATCTTAACATCTCCTGCCCATTATTTATCGAGAGTCTGCTCTGTGCCAAATGAAGTGCTGGAATTAAAGCATTCAGTCCCTGTCCCCCAGTGACCCCCACCGTCAGGGGGAGGAGGCAGGTGACAAAACCAGCTACAACTCAGCTTTGTAAGTGCCACCATACAGCAGGTAAAGGGAGGGCATGAGAAGGTGGGTGCTGAGTAAGGCCATCTAATTCAAGTGGGCCTTTGGGGTGACATGGGCAGGTAAGCTGAATCAGGCAGGATACAGAGAGAGATAAGAGGATGTGAGAAAGTGGGCAGGAGAGGGCGAGAGAGATGTGGAGATGGAGTGGACTTTTCCAGAAAGAAGAAACACAAACTATTGAGACCAAAAGATAAAGTCCACAATTGTGATCAAATGAATCTTCAAGGTCATCACATTTTGGTTGCACATCATATATGAGGTGGGCTTAGTGTTGTGAAATGAATGGGTTCTGTAGCCCAGGTAACTTGTGCTTCTTAAAAATAACTGTTGCCTCTATCTGAAATAACTTATCCATGTTCCAGTTAAGGACAAATCAAAATCACTAGTTAAATCACCAGCATCTCTAACCCTAATTAGAGAAGCAATCATTGTTTTTGGAGTCATGCTGGTGATACTATTTCATATACACAGATATTCCTAGGATGCATTTCTCCTTAAAGAAACTTGAACATTTTCTAGACTATAAAAAATCTCCTTTAAAAGTGGGACTTGTTTCTTAGCTAACAGTGTGATTTATTTATTCCCTCTCCCCTTGCCTATTCCATTCATACAACCCAGCTATTCAGCAGATGTGAAGGTCTTGGATTTACTCCTTTGGCTTAGCTGAAAAGGAAGCTTTCAAATACCAGAACGCCAATTGCGAGGAAAAGGGGACCACACACAGCAGTATGATGAACAGGCTTCCAAGCTTCGATGGCTATAAAGATGTGCAGGGAAATGCACAGCAGATTTTTTTCCCCTCCCTAACTTGGGCAGGGATGAATTCTCCTGTCTTAGTTACTGGCATGAACGACCAAATAGTTGCATTTTTAGGCTTCTTTTGTTTGCGGGGGGGGGGTAGGGAGTGGTGAATGGTGTGTAGAAGTTTTCTTCCAGAGATAATTTTAGCACTAAAATGCATCAAATTATTTCAAATCTTGGCAAGTTTCAAAATATGTGTGGGTGACTTAGGGAAAGTCTATTCTCAAGAAATAACAATGGTGCCAGCACGATCCAATAGACTTGGAAAAGAATTTACACACACACATACACACACACACACACACACACACACACACACACATTCTTTTACTTCCCAGAAATTGAAATTGATTTAACACATTGAGATTATGTTACTTGGGTGTTTCCTTTAAATGCTAAGGAATAAATTTACTTTGGCATTAGAGACAAACTGTTCTAACCCACAGAAAAGAGGGCACAGAGTTTGGGCTTAAAAAGCAGTATAGCAGGATTACTGTTGCAAATGGAAACCCTTTCCCCATACTCTATTCTCTCTCTTTCCTGAGGTTTTTCCTTATGGAACATCACAATCAATGGGTCAAGCCGGGCGTGGTGGCACACGCTTGTAATCTCAGTACTTGGGAGGCGGAGACTGGAGGATCCGGGTTCGCGGCCAGCCTCAGCTACTTAATGAGGCCCTCCGCAACTTCGTGAGACCCAGTTTCAAAATAAAGTATAAAAAATAGGGCCGGGAGTGTAGCTCGGAGGTAAACCGCCCCTGGGTTCAATCCCTAGTACCGCAAAAAAAAAAAAAAAAAAAAAATCAATGGGTCAAGTAAGGTAGGGATTCAAGATATATGCCAGTTGCCCCTTGTGGCTTCATAATATACATTAGCAAGGGCAAAAATAAAAAAAACCCCAAAGAATAAGTAACTACACATTTGCACATATAATTACTCATATTTGCTTGCATTCCTCATTTTTCTTTTAATTTCTTCTCTTGCCTCCTGAGCTTTGAGAAAGGAATGCAACAAATATTTTCCTATGTACAATATCTTCTCAGGTGGGCTGCCATAGTCTTCAGTAGCAGGGCAACAGTAGACTTGAAATGATTGCTCTATTTTTGTGTATTTCACAGAGTCCAAAACAACATAAGAGCTCAATTTAATAATTTGGTGCACTTATGTGCTGAAAGTTACTCTACTGCTAAATAAATATATATATTTTATATTTGTTAATCTACAGCTAAATAAACATATAACACTTATATATATGTGTGTATACACACACACACACACACACACACACACACACACACACATATAAAATCAGTGAACACACAAGCAGTCACTTACCAGACTTTCAAAATACATTCTACAAGACCAAACTATGACTCCCCAGTGTTTGCTATCTGAGCCCCTCTGGAACATGGGTCTAGGCAGTAGCTCCTCTTTTCCTTGTTCCATTGGGGTAGGCACCTTTCTAGTCACAGGGCAGGTCCTTAGAATCACCTTTGGCTCCTGGCCTATCCCTTAGCAAATTCCCACCACTACTCATTTTCAGCTCCCCTATCTACTTCTGAAGTTTCCAAGCTCTTTTCAGAGGCCCCTCTCTTGGTCGGGAACCTGGCCATGTATTTTATTAAGATTTTGGGCCATGTGATTTAAGCCTCTTAGACTTCTCTGCCCTTTACCTCGAATGCTCTTTTTTCTTTACATCTCTGAGGAAGAAATACTCCTTACAGTGGTGAGTGGACAGTGAGGAGTATCTTGCCCTCCTGCCACAGTTGATTACACTCTGACTCAAAGTCAGACCAGTCATTGGCCAAGACTGGAAAATCTGCATTTCCCTTTGAAAAATTAACTAAGCACAAAGATGGCAATGTATGTCTATCTCCAGGTCTGTACATAGACTGCTGTGGAGTCAGGGCTGGGTGACTGTCTGGGCCATGTGCTGGGGAAACAGAGATGGGCAGGAGGATGAAGCAGGTGAGCAGAGAGCAGGAACAGGAAGTCTGTGGCCCCAGCGTGAGCAAGGGGTGAGGACATGGCTTCCAAATCACTGGCCAGTTCCTATGAGGCTGCACCTTCAATTCTGGCTCTGGGAAATTCTCCTAAATCCTGTCAATAACTTTTCTTACATAGGCTAGTTCAAATGGGTGTCTGTTTCTAGCTTTCTGCTTTGCCTCTTTCTGCCAGGGTTTCTCTTGGTACATTAACATTTGGGGCAAGGTGATTCTGTTTTGGGAGAGAGGAGCCCGTGCATTGTAGGATGGTTAGCAGACTCCCTGATCTCTACTCACTAGATACCAGTGGCTGTCATTCCCAGTTGTGACAACAAAACATGTCTTGAGGATTCTTAAGCCCCAACCTGTGAGGATGTCAAGCATGGAGACTGCACTGCCCTGGGCAGTGAGGGAGGTCTGGAAATACTGTGGGCAGAGAATTGAGGTGCAGGGACTATGGCTTAGTGAACAGGTAGGGTATCCTAGGGACTGGTCAGAGTGTGGACTGGTTGTTTTGGCATTTTGCATATGTTCTGCTTTTATTTCTTAACCTAGAGGCTTGTTTTGGCATTTCTGTCTAGCTTATTCCCTGGAATCTGATGGGAGACACAGAACCAGAGCTGGAGAAACAGGGAAGGGCCATGAAAGTCAAATTCTCCAGGTGCCTTGGATACCTAAATTCTCATTTAGGGTAGAGTTTGAGATGTCTAAAACACATGTGGTTAGTGGGGAATCAGGTCTGGAAATTAAAAAATAAAGGCATGATACTGAAGCTATCCTGCTTCCCATATAGCCTAACAGGATAGGAGCAGGAGGAGTGGTTAGGCCAGCCTCCAGAGTGGTGTCCCAGCTAGGCCTGGTCGTGGATGCCTGCAGTGATGAGAAATCTGAGGAACTGTATTGACATAAATGTTCCTAGTGCATTTGTATTTTTGTGTTCAAGTTTGCATGGTTTCTAATAAAGGATTACAAACCAACCAACCAGCTAGGCATGGAAGTGCACACCTGTAATCCCAGTACTTGGGAGGCTGAGACAGAATGGCAGGTTCGAGGCCAGCCTCAGCAATTTAGTGAGATCTTGTTTAAAAAAAGAAAAGTAGAAAAAAAGGTCTGGGGATGTAGCTCAGAGGTAGAATGCTTCTGGATTTAATCCCCAGTACTAACAAACAAAAACAAAACACAAAAAACCAACCAACCAACAAATCAATAATGACTCCAAACATTGCCAAATGTCTACTAAGGGGCAATATCATCCCCAGGTGAGAAGCACTGTTCTGGGTTAATCTCTCCTTAGGCTCTCAATGCTGGGTCACTTTTCTCAGCCCTAGGACATGCTATAGAAATACCTTCCCTCTATATAGGCTTGCTCTAAATATTCTTCCCTGGCCTAGTTTTTCTTGGCAGCTATTCTTTTCCCTTTAAGGTTGAACTGGGCTTGCAGCCCTCCGTTGACTCTCCTCAAACTCAATCAGTTGGATTTTCCTGTAGGAATTTCTAAGATTTGTTCTATTCTTTAAAAAGTCACTAGTGACCTTATTCTTTAATAAATTCAATGTACTCATGGGACACCACCTTTCTCCTGCAACCTGTGCACCACCATTCCTGTCTATTCACCTGTGCTATTGGATTAGACTCAACAGGGTATGGCAAAGATGCATATGCATTGACATGTACACCCAGAAAGTTTATAGCCTCCCTGGTATATCAAAAAATAGGAAAATCATCACAGAAAATATAACAAAATTCTAAGTTGAATATAATTGAAGATCAATAAAGGAAACAAATGTTTACTTAAGTAATTATGGCAGGCCCATTTATTATATTATAGCGAAGGGAGAAAAAAGAACACTTGCACTCAGGAAGTTTACATTCTAATTTAGAATTCAATGAATATACATATGAAAGAATAATTTTAAAAGATAATATGTAATATATTTGTATTGTAGGATGTAGATAACAAATATAACACAACTTAAGAGGACTAGCATGAGATTACCTCACAAGTATGTCAGCCCTCCATATCCGCATCTCCTATATCCACAGATTTAACCAACCTTAGACTGAAAATATTTTGGGGAAAATGTATCAATAATGAATGTGTTCAGACTTTTTTCTTGTCACCATTTCATAAGCAACACAGTAAAATAACTATTTAGATAGCATTTATGTTGTATAGATATTATAAATAATGTAGAGATGATTCAGAGTATACAGAAGGATGTACGTAGGTTATGTGCAAATACTGCTCCATTTTATATACTAGATTTAAGCACCTGCAGATACTTAAGATAACTAACTGCAGGGTTCTGGAGTCAATCTCCCTTGAATACTAAGGGATGACTGTACATACCATTCTTACCATTCTCTGAGAATAGCCACATAACAATTACTTTTTTTTTTTTTGCGGTACCGGGGATTGAACCCAGGGGCATTCTACCTCCGCGCTACACCCCCGGCCCTATTTTTTATACTTTATTTTGAAACCGGGTCTCACGAAGTTGCAGAGGGCCTCACTAGGTAGAGAGAGAGAGAGAGAGAGAGAGAGAGACAGGGAGAGAGAGAGAGAGAGAACTGAGGTCGGCCGCGAACCCGGATCCTCCAGTCTCCGCCTCCCAAAGTACTGGGATTACAAGCGTGCGCCACCACGCCCGGCATAACAATTACTTTTTTTAAATGTATATGACGTGCCAGGCTCTATGTAAAGAAATTGACATTATTTGCTTGGTTGAACATGGGGTGAAATATTGGAAGGGACTTGTCTTGAGATCTTGTACAGTTAGGTAAGATTTCCAAATTTTAGAGCAATGGATGCTAAGTAACCCCATATTTGCATATTTGTTATTAAAAATTCTCCTGCAAGATTGAGAGGATAGTTTCTATAACAGGGAGAAAGGCAGAGGATGAAGGAAAGTAAAAGCATTTCCTGTTTATTCCTCATCAAGTTCAGGTAAGCAAGTTGGCTGAAAGAAAAACAAAACAAAGAACAAAAACCCTCTGAAGTAAGGTTATTATCTAATATTGCTGAAGTTCAGAGAATTTTAAGTTATCTGCCTAAGGTCACATGCCAGAAAGTGGAGGTCTCAGAGCTGGAACCTAGGGCCTATGACACCATGCCCAGTGCTTTCTCTATCCCAGCTGTCCAGTTAAACAGGGTGAGGTTTAAGAATTGCATTTTAATACAAAGGAGAATTTAGAAGAGAGTACAGGTGAGGGAACTGTAGGCAGGTATGTGTGAAATCTTGGGACCCTGTACCAAGCTGGGCCTGAATGCAGGGGGGAGTCTGAAATGAAGTCAGCTAAGGAGAAGTTAGTTCTTGAGGTCCGTTGAGATCTGGGAGGGGGAGCCTGGCTCTGACTGTCCTAGTGGGGCTCGGAGTCAGCTAGTGAGATGATGAAACTGTTCCCTGAAGATGGCTCTCATAAGGGCGAGGAAAGACTCAACACAGAAATCAAACCTCTCGGTAGGTGGGTGTAAGAGATAATGAGGGTTAGATTGATGATGGTGGCAACAGAAAGCAGCAGAACTTAATGACAGTGGGAATAAGGAGAGGCTTAAATAGTAGGTTACTGAAGAAAAGCAGCTGTCTGGGGCTGTCTCTAATCTATTGAGGTAAAGAACTTGAAGGGCAGCCTGTCAGTCATGGCTGCTGTTAAGAGCCCAAGATTGCTCAGGGAGGAAGCTTGGTCTAATCGAGATTAGCTTTTCTTCTGTTCTTTTCCTTGAATGCTGACGCAGTGTGAATGCCGAGACATACAGTTCAGACAATTCAATGGGGTATCGCCCAGGAAAACCAGCTGGCTTCCGAGACACCGCACAGGGTGACATTCACTCTAGTGAATTGCACACAGCAAAGGGTCTGGCATTAACCCCGTTGGCAGGATGAGTTTTTCCCTCCCTCGTTTCCTTTCCCTGCAGCATGGCACAAACCCAGTGCCCCTCTGGGGTCAGGCACGCACTAAGCACAGATAAGAGAAAGGGGTCTTTTGTTATGCCAGAGCTTCCTCCATGAGCAGGGACTGGAAATGTTGTAGTTCTATCCCAGGGAAAGAAAAAAAAAAAAACAGAGAGAGAGAAAGAGAGAGAGAGAGAAAAGAAGGGCAGATGGGATGATTGACAACAAGGACCAAAAGCCGAGGAGGAGAAGGGCTGAGATCAGAGAGCTGGGGCAGAGCCCTTTTAAAGACTGAGAGGTGGCAGGGAACAAGGAGCCTTGGATAAAGGGAAGGGGCTCCCTGGGGCCCTGGGAAAGGGGTGACTGTGTGGGTGGCCCTGGGAGTTAAGAACAAAGGCCAGGCGGGGGTAGAGCTCCGCTGTTGGGATCTGAGCAGATGGTTGGAGCAGGAAGTTACTGTTCTGAACATTCTTCTGGATGTGGACGTGTCGGCGTGTGAGACGGATCAGCCCGGCCTTGTCTGCACCACGAGAAGCTTGGCTTTTTTAGGAGCGGCCCTAATAACTAAAGCCGCAGAAATGAAAATATAAGCAAAATGCTGGTGGTGGATTTTATAATGAGAAAGACAGCTGTCCATAGAGAGCAATTATGTCAGCAGATAGGTGAGTTATCTCCCTGCGGGCAAGCCCCAAGAAAATTCAAATTATGGCCATAATTCACTACAGGGATACAGCCTACACAAAGATAGACCACCCCCTGGATGGTGTTTAGATTACTCGGACAGCTTTCTCAGCTTGAATTTCCCCCTTTTTATCGTCTAGGCTACTGAAAACTACCTGCACCCAAGTTCCCTAGGAACTTAAATATTCAGGTTCCCAGGCTTTCCAGAAGCAAAGTCTCAAGAGAGAGGCCCTGCAGCCAGCATTTAAATAAACTCTCCACAGCACTTATGAAGCCTAAATGCAGTTCTAGGTTAGCCGTTCACTTTCTTTTTAATCTTTTTTTTTTCAAGTGTAACACATCTGGTTGATTAGGTTTGTCCAATTAAATTTATAGTATGAAAAGCCAATAGCTCATCCCTACCCCATTTGGGGTTAGTCCATTAAATGATTAATATAAGAAGGCAAATGGGAATCTAAGTGTCAGTTTTATTTAGTGCTCTCTGTTCAGGTTTAGATTGGTAAATGGGCTGGGGCCTCCCATCTGTCTGTTAGAATGTAGATACTGGGGCTTCCACAGGCCTGAAGCTGGAGAATGGGAGGGAAGCCCTGCCAAAGGGGTCTCTGAGTGGAGAGTAGAGGTGGGGTCAGGAGCTTATAGGCATGTCTGCATTTTTGCCTCCAAGAAACCATGCCAGGTTCTGATCCCTCAGCCAGCTCTCCAGGCAGATGTAGTGGGGGAAATCAGGCCTTCCAACCTCAGTCACCTCTTCTTATGCCTCCTTCTGAAGTTATCTTCCCAATGGCGGAGAGTTGTAAAATGGGTCTTTAGTCAAGGGAAGAGGCATAGTTGTGCTTGCTTGCTACACTCTCCAAAAAGCTCTGTCAGTGGTTTTGCAACAACCTTCATGATGAACCTTAGAGGAAGACATGACCTAAGGTTGACTCTACAAAGATGTCTCTCTGCGGCAGCGCAGACGCAGAGCTGCCCAGTATGTTTGTGCAGGTTATGTGGCAGCCTATGGCAGGAGCTTGCTGGTCAGTGGGGAGAAGATGCAGCATGCCTTAAACAGAGGGCACGCTGAGGACGCTACATGGACTTCGGTATGGCTAGAACCCAGGGACGAGTGGTATGAGATGAGGTTTGGACTAGGGACAGGGGCCACATTCTTATGGATCTTCTGTTATGCCAAGCTTAACAGTTGGAACTTACCCTGTGCCTGGTGGTCTCCACAGTGGTTTCTGTCTACTCCTTGTTGGGGATATGCAAGGTGAGCTCCTGGAGTGTGAAAAGAAAACCTGGACCTAATTATATTCATTAACAAAAATCAACTTTATTAGTGATAATGTGTTCTTTCTTTCTTTCTTTTTCTTTTTTCTTTCTTCTTTTGGTATTAGGGATTGAGCCCAGAGGAATTCTACCTCTGAGCTACAACCCCCGGCCCTTTTAAATTTTGAAACAGGGTCTCGTTAAGTTGCTGAGGCATCCTTTAAACTGTGATCCTTCTGTCTCACCTCCCAAGTGCTGGGATTACAGGCATGTACCACCATGCCCAGCTCTTTTTATTTTGAGAAAATTAGGAATAAGTGGAACATCCCAAACTATAATGTACAGATTGATCTTGGGGCCCTCGCTTATTTCACTGGTCCAATGTGACACTTGTAGAGTGTGAGGTGTTCTGAGGGAAGAGTGAGAAGGGAACTCTAATTCAGGGAGGCTCTTTTTGTTTGCTTTCAGGATATAGCACGTTAAAATTCATATCACCTGGCTAAATGGACTTACAGATTCTATTGTGTCTAAACTAACCTTATGAAATGGGTTCATGGCTTAAGATAGTCTTGCAAAGATACTACAGATTACCAAAAAGCTTTTTTTTTTTTTTTTGCAAACTGGACTGGGATACAGACCGCTCACAGCAAATGAATTTTAACCAGATGAAGAGATATTCAGTCTAACAATGATAAATGCAAATGAAAGCTACACAGAGATAATACTTCCCACCTATCAGAGTGGCAAATTCAGAAGTTTGACCCAATGCTCTACTGGTGAGGCTGTGGGGGAAACCAGCCCTTACATTGCAGTGGGAATGCAGTGAGAACACCCTTATAGAGAAGGTTTGATATTACCTAGCATTATCACATAAGCCTGATTATTTTGTCAAACCAGATAGCAAGAAAGCTATTAAAGACCAGTGGGATCATGTCAAAAGAATGCAGAGGTCAACTTGAATTGGCTCCCACTAGCCAGAGATGGAACAAATTGAGAATTAATAAAAATCATAAGTGCAGTGGATTGGAGCACATCAAATATGTTTAAATCTGTGAGTTTATAAAGATACAAAAAAACCTTGGGATACCTTTGGTGGATGATAAAGAAGAAATCACTATTTCAAAAACTGGTAAATGAGTGGAAATAATTAAGCACTTATTTTCCTTTTCCTATACAATTCCTGTCCCTTGGGAAAGGAAAGTGTCAGGCTAGAGAGAAAACAGGAAACATAAGGGACTTTAAATAATGTGGAGAGACTTGTAGAGTAGTGGGAGGGAACTGGGGGAGGGAGGTGAGGAGGGGAAAAAGGAGAATTGAGGCAGGAGATAGTTCAAATACTACTATGGCAATATGTGAAGGCATTACTATCAATTTCACTAACATGTATGGGGAAGGAGTAGTAGAGAGTGGGATGGGATGAGGAAGGAAATAGACCAAGAACTGTGTACACGCATGATTGTATCTCATTGAATCTCACCATGATGTATAATTGCAATGCACTAATGAAAGTTTTTACAGGAATTTTTTGTTCTTTTTTTTTGGTACTGGGGATTGAACCCAGGGGCATTCTACCTCTGAGCTACACACCCAGACCTATTTTATTTTTTAGTTTAAAACAGGCTCTCACTAGGTTGTGGAGGTCCTCACCAAGTTGCTGAGGCTGTCCTTGAACCTGCAATCCTCCTGTCTCAAACCTCCCAAGTACTGGGATTATAGGCGTGTGCTACCATGCCTGGCCTAATAAAAGTATTAAAAAAAGAAATAGTTGAAATTAAGTATTAACTTTATAGAGGTATTCAATTTGCGAAATGAAAAAGGCATGATAGAATATAACCATGAAGAGGTTTTCATTATACAGGTAGTCCAGCTAACAAATGAAGAAACAGTTATAGAATTCAACTAATGCCACATCCCTAATGAAGTAATGGATTCATACAATGAGTATCCAAGGTTGCTACATCACAAAGTGTGCCTCCTGTTGGAATAACATACCATCCATGGAGTAGTTTGCCCAAAAAATTAAACCCAAATTTGATTAAATATCTATATATAATTACAAATTTATGGGGAATAGAGGCACCTGAGGAATACGTTACATGATCTCGGAGCAAAATCCAGGTGGTGGGAAAATGTATAGGGCAAATGACTGTTTTTTTTTTTAAACATAGGTAGGATCTTTCTGTCTGAATTAAAGTACACTGGGAAGAGCTAAGTGGGTGGTTATTTCAGCTTGCTTTTCTGTTCATGGCTCCAATTGGCCATCCATCCCCCTCCCTGGCTGAGGGGTCCAGTCTTCAGAGTTCTAGTAGTCAGGGGCAGACAGGAAATGTTGCTTGTCTCTCAGAACAGCTGGCTGGAGTTGCGGCTAGTTGGCTGCCATGCCTGCGAGCTGTGACCACAATAGCGCTACTCACCCAGGAGGCTGACAAATTGACACTCGGGCAACACTTCTATATCCTTATGCCCCATTTGGTCCTCACCCTCATGAATGCTAGAGGACACCATTGGATGACCAACACCCACCCCCTTTCTCTATCCCTCTGTGGAAGTGTCTCTTGTGGACGTTGGAGACTGGTGGAATTGCTGGCACTTAGTTTGGGCTACTCCCAGATAGTACTCTTTACCCAGGGACTTTTGAGCCCTCGAATATTAGGCACTAGCTATCCAGTAAAAGTCATCAGGGTAGCTGCTGATCTTGCGATGTCTTCCTCTCAGGGGACCTCCTTCTCCCGTTGGAATTGGGAATGTTGGCTCAGTGGGGCTCACCTTTCTAGAGACCATAAAACCCATTAGTAGTCTCCTCCTTGCTGCTCAAAGCCTTTTTTCTACTTCTGATTCTTGCTGATATTCTACCTTGGCTTCGTTCCCTACCACCATGACTTAGTGGAGGGGTTAGAGGCTGGCTCCCAGTTCCCTCTCTGCTCCCCACCTTTCTCACAGAGCTCTGTGGCCATGGTGTATGTATGAAAGGGGAAAAGCAAGCAAAAGAGCACAAGGGGTGCCGGGGAGTTCACAATAGTTTCCCGTGTCCTTGGTGGGGGTCGAGGCTGTCTCCCGTGGCTGACTTGTTGGTGCTATGGACAAAGGGGGGCCAAGCATAGCGTGTGTTGAGGTGACACCTCCGCCCCTGCCCACAAGAGTGGGAGGAAGAAAAGCAAGATGGAGGGGGTCCAGGAGTGCTCTACAGAACTTTCTGTGACGGAGGGCCAGGCATGGTTTGTAAACCAGTCCCCAGTCACCATGGTCCCCTGCACGAGTAAACTTCATTATTGTTAGAAATTCTCTTTGAAAAAAGTGGCTTCAGAGGTTAACAATGTTAACCTGGTATTTCATTTTCAGGGGTAATCTATAAAGGACTTAAAGATGAAGTGGGTAAATGGAAACAGCTGAGTGCTTTGAAATGCTCTTGGCTTCTTGAAGTCTAAGATAACTTATTTGGGTCTGTGGATTGTAAGAAAACAATGTGGAATTTGCTTTGTCTGTGGATCTAGGTTACTGAAAATTTGGGTTCTGGATACTGTGTATTTTGTCTTAGATAGGGCCCCAATATATGTTTTCTCTCTCATCCACCTGTTCCAGCCAGGGGACTCAGTGTGGAAAAAAAATGAGACTCACCTGATTACAGACCCTGCCCCTAGTACTGTTTAGAATTGGGTGCACCCCAACTAAATGGATGGGGGACTCACCCTATGAAGTATGTCTGGCCTTCCCCCATATTGAGTTATCTCCCTGGGAGACTGTGAGAACACTGGAACACTGAGTTACTTTGGCTAATGTTGGGGCTGGGCATTTTAAGGATGACCCATGATACTGTGCCTCAAGATATTAGCTAGTAATAGTATTAGATTTTAATGATTAAAATCATACATAAAGCTGTAAAATCAACTATCCATGGACTTCTACTCCTGGCCATTATGGCGTGGTGGGGACTGGACTTACTCTCCTGAGTCAAACAACTGAAAAAAATGCAAAATATAGGAATTAGTGGCTCTCGGATACTGAACAACAGGAAGCGCAG
This sequence comes from Glis glis, assembly GCA_004027185.1. Lineage (NCBI taxonomy): Eukaryota > Metazoa > Chordata > Mammalia > Rodentia > Gliridae > Glis > Glis glis. The sequence goes on from PVJS01037914.1 coordinate 14,285, forward strand.
GGCTGTTATAAGGGAAATCCCTGTTATAAGGGAAATGAATAATATGAGCTCTATAGTTATCCCACCTTACTGCTCAGAGGAAATTTCTGGGCCACTGCACAGGGAGGAAATTCCAAACAGCCTGGCAAACACTCTGTGTTCAGGAGACAGAGTTGAGCATTCAGAGAGGCCAGGGTGGCTAGAATTCACAAAGGCAAAGTCCTGGAGAAGAGGAGCCTCACAGAGACAGAAAAATCTGGACAATTGCTCTAAAAACCTGTACAGCAGTCCTCTCGCTCTTCAGCTGAAAATTGCTCAACATGTGTGTGTGAAAACTGCCCCAAACATCCAGAAAGGAGCAGGGGGATCAATTATCATACACCCCACAAGTCTGAGAATAGTTCAGCTTCCCAACAGTCAGGGCAGAGAACTCAGGGAGAGTACTTGGAAAGCTGTTGTCTCAATAGTGGAGCCTAAAACCCCTAGACCATGGATTATCAAGCTCAGCACTATTGACATTTGGAGCCAAAAATTCTTTGTTGTGGGTGGCTGTCCCATGCATTATTGAATGTTTAGCAGCATCCCTAGTTTCTACCCACTAGAGTAGTACTCTTGATCTCCTGTCATAACAACTAAATATGCCCCTAGGCTATTTTGTCTTTGTTTTCATAAAGTAAGGAAATTTCCTAAAATTTGCCTGGCTGTTAGAATTAAATAAACATAATACTCAGGGATTACTAACAAAACAAACCTTGTAAACATTTTTAGGAAGGATTGTTCGTCTACTACCTTAACATCCCTTTTCTGATAAATAAAATAGCTTGAAGTTCCAATGTACTCACCAAAAGTCACAAAGAACCTTCCAGTTTCCATTTAGCGGAGACACAGTTGTTTACCATGAACTAACCTGCTTACCACAGGAAGTGTCTTTCAGATCAATTCTACCTCATAAATCCCTCAGTGAATCTGTTGCCTCTTCACCATCTCCACAGGTGCATCCTGGTCCAAGTCTTACCATTGTTCTCTTGGACTCCTACAGTACACTCCTAATGTGGCTTCCAGCTTTTATTATCAACCCACTTCAAATTTTCTATGCTGTTGTCTGAGTAATCTTTTGAAAATGTGAATCTGGACAGGAGTAGGGGGGAGATGGCGACAGAGTAAGGACCCTTAGATGAGCCTGTCTCTAACTTGTCTCCGGGAGTTCCAAACTGAGCAGCATCCCACATCCCAGACTACCTTCATGGGAGGTGGGAAACAAAGACAGAGAAACTCAATAATACCTAAAAGGCCACCTTTAAACACCCGGACTGAAAAAGAAAAAAAAATGCAACAAAACGAAGGCAGGAGAACAATAGCACACATGCAGACCAGGCCCTGTGGACTGGCGGAAACTTTGGAAGACCCAGAAAAATCTTATAATTGGCAACCTGAGACCTCCTTCACAGACATCAAGATCACCAGCCACAGAATCCCACAGCCCCACAAGGACAGGAGAGAGAAGGACAACCACATCCACGTCCCCGTCCCCGTCCCTCCCAAACCCCGCAGAGGTGAGTGCGCCAACCCCAGGGAGGTGAGTGCAGCCACCGCATGGGGTTACTGAATAGTGACCATCAAAAGGGCATGGCAATACATGCAGACTGTGACAGCACACCACACAGGAAACTCAGGAATACACGTTTGAAAGCTACAGATCAACCCAGCCTCTGTGTGGAGACTGCGGAATCCTGTGTTTGCCTCGGGATAGACCCTGCGTCCAGGGGCCCGGCACCTGCATGGACAGAGAGTGACACCAGGCCAGGGTCTCACTACAGGAGACTGTAGCATAGGGACTGCAAACTGACGTCTTTGCTATAGGTTTCTGAGCAAGCAAGAACCTACTGTAATAAGTGGACCTTAAACGGCTGAAAGTATCCACGCAGACCCAAGAGGGTTGCAGAGGCCAAGTGCGAGAGTTTATTGTTGTTATATATATGTGTTGTCTTATATATATTTTTCCTCTTTGCCTCTTTGTTCTGTATGTTTCTTTGTGTTTTGCTGTTGCTCTGTACTTGTGTATTTGTAGGGTTTTTTTTACCCTTTGCATGTTCTTTCTCTTTCCTATCTCCTTCCTTCTCTCCTTTTTTCTTTTTTTCTCTTCTGTGGTGCAGGGGATTGAGCCTAGGACCATAGTGAATGCTGGGTAAGAGCCCTGGGCCACATTCCCAAACCCCATCCTAGAAGAGCCCCCTCCCAGCAACCAGCAGGGTCCAGCCTCTCCCTGCACCTCCTTCCTAATCTGCCTCCTTAGCAAAGTAGGAGACACAGCAGGTGGGGGAGCAGGCTTGAACCAGAGCTCTGACACAGCTTTCACATCTCTTCTAAGCAAGCCTCAAACCAAGAAGAAGAAAAATAAATAAATAAATAAATAACTGGCAAGGAAACATCCAAATTGTACTCATTCCCAATTAAGCAACTCTTAAGATTTTTTTTTATTTTTTAGTTTTCATTTTCTTCTCTTTTTCTCTTCCTCTCCTCTTGTGTGTGTACATGCAAGAGATTGTGTTCTGTTTTGTCTGTTAGACTCCTAGTGAACCTGTCTGCCAGTGCCTTGTATTAAATCCATTTCCTATCACTATATCTAAATATTCTACAGTGGCTACTAGAATTCTCCTTTATTTTCACTATCTCTAATCTATACTATATATTACCTAACTACACTCAAACTCTAATTCTACTTGATTCTCTTTTCTACTTTACCATGTTCTTGCATCCCTTGCTCTAGCCTCTTCCTCCTCACTCACCCTTCACCATTGAATACAATATAATTTGCCCTTGTATATACCGGCTGATCTCTCTAAACTCCTACTGCTGAGGTTGGACCAGATAGGTGAACCAATAGGAAGGACTACCAGACACTAAGGACAAACTAATCGCAGCTGACAGATGGAGCCACCCAGCACCTCACACAGTGAAGTTTAAAAATACACAAGACACAAACTGCTTTGCCCACACTACTCAGAGACTACTCCCTATTATGGGGACAACAGGCAGTTACCCAGACTTTAACACCTGTAACCCATCAACACCACCATTGCAGTGGGCAGACAGAGCTCTGGAGTTACTGCAACCCAGTACAGACATCTACAGGCAAAACAACAGTGGGGTGATATGGGACACAGACCTCAAAGTCAGCATTAAAGGGTGATAAATATTCAACAGAAAGCTGAGAATACCCATATAGCAGAGACTATTCACTTTTAAGGCACACGTTGAAGTAAATATCTATCTCCAGAATAAGATACTATAGCTGGGCATGATGGCGCATGCTTGTAATCCCAGTACTTGGGAGGCTGAGACCGGAGGATCCAGGTTCGTGGCCAGCTTCAGCTACTTAGTGAGGCCCTCCACAACTTAGTGAGACCCTGTTTCAAAATAAAGAATAAAAAAATAGGGCTGGGGGTGTAGCTCAGAAGTAGAATGCCCCTGGGTTCAATCCCCAGTACCACACACACACACACACAAAAAGAGCAAACCTAAGAATAATAGGCATAGAAGAGGGCCTAGAAGCCTAAACCAAAGGAATCAAATATCTTTTCAGAGAAATAATATCAGAAAAATTGTCCAAACATAGAAAAAGAGGCCAACACACAGGTACAGGAAACATATAGAACCCCCATTAGACAAGATCAGAAAAAAGGTTCACCGTGCTACATAATAATCAAATTGACTAACATAGAGGCCAAGGAGAGAATCTTAAATGCAATGAGAGTAAAAGACCAAGTGACATTCAGAGGCAAACCAATAGGAACCACTCCAGACTTCTAGGGCCTGGAACGACATATTTCAAACTCTGAAAGAAAACAACTTCCAGCCAAGACTACCCTACCCAGGAAAGATATCTTTCAAATCTGATGAGGAAATAAAAATCTTCCATGACAAACAGAAGCTGAAAGAATTTGTCATCCAAACCGGCACTAGAGAAAATACTCAAAGAGATTAATTACAAAGAATAAATAAAAAATAGACGCCAGAACCAGAGAAAGGATGATTTCCATCAAATTAACAATAAGCAAAGAAGAACAAACACTACCTCAAACAGAAGTTACAACTCAAAATATTAAGAATTAAAAATCATCTTTCAATAATCACGCTGAATATCAAAGGCCTCAACTCCCCAATCAAAATATATAAGGTGACAAAATGGATTAAAAATCATTATCCATCTATATGCTGTCTGCAAGAAACTCACCTTACAAATAAAGATACTCACAAACTAAAGGTGAAGGGCTGGAGCAAGGTAATCCATGCTAATGGAGCTCGAAGACAAGCAGGGGTAGCAACTCTCATATCAGACAAAATAGACTTCAAGCCTAAACTTATTTTTTTTTACTTATTTTTTTATCCAACAAGAGGATATAGTGATAATCAACATTTATGCCCCAAACATAGGTGCAACCACTTTCATAAAACAAACCCTCCATGACATTAAATCTCACATAGATTCCAATACAATAATATTGGGAGACTTTAACCCTCCTCTCACACCACTAGATCAATCTTCTAGACAAAAGGTCAGTAAATATGCCTCAAACCTAACACCATAAACCAAATGGAACCTACTAGACACATGTAGAATATTCCACCCAACTACAGCTGAATTCACATTCTTTTCAGCTGCTTACAGAACCTTCTCCAAAATAGACCATATCCTGGGCCACAAAGCAAGCACTAGCAAATTCAAAAAATATGACATAACCCCCTGCATCTTTTCAACTATATTAGAAACTATATTAGAAATCAACTATAAGAAGACCCAGAGAAAATTCATAAACACATGGAAACTGAACATCACACTGCTGAATGAGGAATGGGTCATAGAAGAAATAAGGGGAGAAATTAAGAAATTCCTAGAAACAAACGAAAATAGAGACACAGCATATCAAAATCTCTGGGACACTTTGAAGGCAGTATTAAGAGGAAAATTCATAGCACTGAGTGCTCACATAAGAAGAACAGAAAATCACCAAATAAATAACCTAATGATTCACCTCAAAGTCCTTGAAAAGCAGAAACAGTCTTATCCCAAAGCCAGTAGAAGACAGGAAATCATTACAATCAGAGGAGAAACCAATGAAGTAGTGAATAAAAAAACAAAACAAAACAAAAATACAAAAAATCAGCAAAACCAAAAGCTGATTTCTCGAAAAAATAAACAAGATAGATAAATCACTAGCTAACCTAACCAAAAAAGAGAATCATCCCAAATTACTAAAATAAGAGATGAAAAAGGTGATATTACCACAGACAGCATGGAAATCCAGAGGATTATCAAAAACTACTTTGAAAAACTATACTCTTGCCGGGCGTGGTGGCACATGCTTGTAATCCCAGTACTTTGGGAGGCGGAGACCGGAGGATC
>PVJS01037915.1:0-19665 GCA_004027185.1 Glis glis
CACCATCGTTTCTCCGAAGAAGCTTTCTGATCTTCACGTCTTGGACTGGGACTGAATTAGTGGTTGCTCCAATCCTAAGACTCCAGCTCTTAGACCGTTCGACCAGCTACTGGTTCCTCTGACCCTCCACGTGCAGTCAGAACCTGGGACTACATTGCTGCAAACTGTAAGCCATCTGATAAATTCCTTTTTTTTAAAAATATACTCATTCTGTGTATTCTGTTAATCTAGAGAACCCTGTCCAATACACCCAGCCACCTCTCAGGACCAGGAACGGACCTTCTGATGCATGCTCTGTCACAGCAGGCTTGAGAATTCTGGAGACTTAGGCACCCAGGGCACGGTCTAGAAGAGGAAGCATGGGTTCCAGGTGGGCCAATGAACTTTTCAAACAAAGTCTCAGCAAAAAGAGAACTAAAATAGGGTCCTCTAAAACAAAGGCTCAGGACAGAAGTCAAGAATTAGGAAGGTGTTAACATACATGCACACAGCTCTTGGTGTCCCTCCCCCCGCTTCCCCCCCCCGCCTGACTACAATGCACCAATAAAAACATAAAAAAAAATTAAAAAAAAATGACAAACAGGACAAGTTCTAATGTCTATCAGGGTTGAGTAAAACTCAACTGGAGATTTCTGTCTCCTATAAAAAAAAAAAAAAGAATTAGGAAGGGCCAGATTTTACCCTACTTGCAAGTCACTGAATTAGCCTGCCACTCATGGATGTTAACAGAAGACCCAAGACTCCAGGCTCACAGACAAAGACAATTTATTACTCCTAGCAACAGCAGTGGCCATAGTAAGTCCACAGCACCAGTTCTTGGAGCCCTAACTCCGAAAGGCTGATGTGATGCAGGCTACGTGTTGCTTGCTTATGCAATGTGGTGTGTTACAGGGGAGTAACCCTGAGATTAGAAAACCCTGATTTATACAGGGGATGCTAGCAACTCTGCCCAGTGTCTGCCCAATGGTAAGTAAATCTGCCCTTAAGAGAAACAGTCTCTATCTTCCAAGGCTGGCTACTATGGAAACAACCTTGACAATACAGCCCAGAAAAAATGAGCCATAAATGCCTTTGCTCAGAAAATGAGTTTGTGCAGAAACTTGAGAGATCTATGGAGAACTGCCTCCCAACACGGCCAGGTGACAGGTCTAAGGTAACACTGACACTTGGGCAAAGAACCAACGAGGACAATGAAGCAAACCACAAGGGAGCTGAGGAAGAGTTCTCCAGGTGCAGGGATTAAGAAATTCAAAGGCTCAGAAGAGGAAGCACAGGGAATTCAGGGGGAGAGCACTGGGAGAGGAGGTCAGGTAAATAATGGGGGAAAAAGGGTAGCAGACCATGTGGTAGCCTTGTACGCCACTGTGATGGCTTGACCCTTTATCCTGGGAGAATGGAGGAGTTAGTGGGGCATTTCGCAGGGAGAAGTGGCAAGATACAGCATGTCTGAGAGCATCACTCTGGCTGGCCTCGATGCTGGGAATACTAGACGGAGAGAGGCCAGACTCAACGCAGAGAGGCGGGCCAGGGACTCCTGCAGGAGTGTGGGTGAGAGACCGCAGCGGGCTGGCCCAAGGCAACATCCGCACAGCTGGTGGCAGCTTGTTCAACTCTAAATGTATTCTGAAAGTAGACCTGGTGTGACAGACTGCAAGTGGGGTAGCATGAGAGAAAAAACACAGTAAGACCTTTAGGGGTAAGTTTTGGGCTTTTGCATTTGAAACAGGGAGTTGTCATTAACTGAAATGGGGATGACTTTGGGAGAACTATTGGTATTGTGGAGGAGGAAAGCAGGAGATCCATGCTAGACATGTCAAGTTCAAGATGCTTATGGACCATTAGACATTTCAAGTGGACATCCTGAAGGTGAGGGCTGAGATCCAGGCAGGGAAAAAAAAATTTTTGGAGTTGTTAGCATATGAGTTGAATTCAAAACCATTTGTCATGAGGAGATGGCCAGCCTAGAGAAAGTGTGACCCCTGGGGTGTGCCAGCAGTTAGCAAAGGAGATGAGCAGGCTCTGAAGGAGGAAAACATTGAGTTCAGTGTCCTGGAAACCAAGGGAACAAAGTGCTTCAAGGAGATAGCGAGCAACTTTGCCAAGTGACACTGACAGGTCAACTAAGATGAGGACAGAGGACTGGCTGTGGATTGGTGTGTGTGGGGGAGACAAGTGAATACTAGTCATTTCTGTCACCAAATTCAAAACTATTATTGCATGGAACCATTATGTCTCCAGCTTCTATAATAGATCCTATTTTGTATATGGTGTGTGTGTGTGTGTGTGTGTGTGTGTGTGTGTGTGTGTGTGTGTTTTACTGGGGATTGAACCCAGGGGCATTCTACCTCTGAGCTACATCCCCAGCCCTATTTTATTTTTTTATTTTGAAACAGGGTCTCACTAAGTTGGGGAGGGCCTCACTAAATTGCTAGGGCTGGCTGCAAACCTGCCATCCTGCTGTCTTAGCCTCCCAAGTACTGGAATTACAGGCATGTGCTAACACTCCTGGCTGATCCTATTATATTAAAATGAAAAATTTATTTTCCTTTAGCCGTGGGGAAGGGATTAAAAAACAGCAGAAAATAAATCTGAGAAGGACAGAGGCTATGTCTGTAGAGGTGGGCACAGGGCACCATCTAAAGAAGAGACGACCTCTGTCTGTGGGCCTGTGGGTCCTGAGCCCCCTGTGGGGGTCAAGAGACAGTCAACAGAGGCACTAACTTCACTGTCTTCCTGAGGTCAGATCTTCACACCACAGTAGTTTTTGTACTTTCATATGTTATGAATTCCTGGGTAATTGTAAACAAGAATATTTAATGATGAATACCCCAAATATGGGATGACACTAGACAGGAAGGTTTTTACTGTTGTCTTCTATTAGCAAAGGTCATAAAAAGTTGCTTGTGTATCTAACTGTAAGATTTGGGATAGTAAGATATAAAATAGTAGTGCTCAAGGTCATTTATCTCTTTGCCCAGATCTCTGAATGAAGGCAATCAGTAACTCCATAAAAAATGTTTGACCTCTCTTTACTGTTACTCAACCACTCTCCTTTTTTTAAAAAAAAATACAAGATTTGCTTTTCCAATATATAAGTTTTCTTATTTGTGAGCACAGGGCATTCCCACCCTGTGGATGCCAACACAATTTCAGGAAGGGAGAGACCAGGGTCTTGAGGTTTGCTCCTCTATACAAAACAACCTGTAGAGTGCCCGTGTTCAGCACTGCCTGAGGTCATCACCGGCCTTCCGGAGGAAGGACAGACAGCACCCTCACTGCTTCTGCATGTAGATGTTTTGAAAATAGCAAAATCACATCTCAAAGAGTTTCTGAGTGTGTGTTATTTCCGCACATTCTCTAAATTGTCGCAGTCCTAACCCTAAGAATAGCTTCCTTCTTTGAGGGCCAGTGTTGCTAAGAACGGGCTATGAAAACCTGATGAAGCATCTTAATGACTGGAACCATGCCAGGTAAATCAACAATAAATAGATATTTCCCTTACCAGTAATGTCTTTCATATATCAGGTAAAATATGACCAAGTACCAAAACATGGCACTTTGGGATAAGAAGTCTTTTGAGCTAAAGGCTTTTGAGTTCCTGAAATCCCTTATCTGCCTAAAAGCAGAGCCTCCCAAAAGAACTCAATTGTCATAAATTCCCTCCTGGGAGCAACTCTTTCTTCTCTCCTAGATATTGTTGCAAAACTATCATATCTCCCAGCTGTCTGCTAAAGGCCCCTTTATCTTAAAAGAAAAAGTCACTTGCTCTCCCAGTCTTACCCTTTCTTCCCCTCCCTTTCCCCCATTAAGATGGTAAAGAAACTCTCAACCCTCACCACTCCCTGGACAGTCACTTCTTTCTGAGATGCCCCAGTGCAATTAACATTTCAAAATAAATAAATTTTTATGCCTTTCCTTTTTTTAATCTATCAGTTGTCAATTTAATTCACAGGCCCCCAGACAGTTAACCTAAGAGGGGGGAGGTAAAGCTTTTCTTCTCCTACAGTGCTATGAAAGTCTTCCAATCATTTAAAACAAACTTTGAAGGTAGCGTGGATATCCTGGCATTTCCTGTTAGAATCCTGGAATATTTCAAAAGGAATTCCAGGGGACAAGGACTATACATTCCTCCTGGCCTATCCTCTCTCTCTCTCTCTCTTTTTTAACCTTTTTTCTTTCTTGTTTTTTAATATACTTTTATGAGTGTATTGTAGTCTCACATCATGATGAAGTTCAGAGTGACAGGGACATACATGCACACAGCACTTGGTGAGCTTCCCCCCAGCTCCCTCCCCTTCCCCCCCTTCCCTGTAGTACCTGATACTGAGATTGGCTTTGATAATCTCATATGTGTACCTAACATCAATGGAAGTGTTTCCTTCAGTAATTATCCCCACACACACACTCTCCCCTAGAGAGTCAGATAAAGGGGTTTCTCCTCCTTTTTCTAAAGTCCCTCTGTCCTAACTCTTAAGAAAGGGAAACCATCTTTCCCTGAAATTTTTATGTAGAAATGAGTCCATTTTAGAAGACAAAATGTTAGGAAATATTTATAGACAAAGTAGATTTTTAGCTCTCATTATTGATGCTCTCAGCTCATTCATGTGTAGGGGGGGAATTAGTTAAAAACCACAAATATCCAACAGCCAGAAACTCTAAAACTGAGAAATATGAAGAGATTCCCTCCCACTTCCCTCAGCCCAAAGAGGCTTCTTTTGAATGAATCATTTCTGCTCCCATGATCCATGACAGGGTGTTCTTGCTTTTGATGAAAAAGAAATTTCTAATTGAAATAACAATGCATTTTGCAATTTCCAAGGGGTTAAAGAAGACATCTAATATATTTTAGACATCTAATGTCAGGGAATGTGTAATTTGTGTGAGATACAAATAACCATAGGTAAATTTGAAGATGAGGTATAACATATACATGCCTTTTTGGTATATGGTATATCATCTGCTGTAACAAAGTGCCAGATTTTTGCCTTTTGAGAAAGAAGCAGTATGTTGGTGACTAAGTGGATTGTTGTGGATTAGTGGTTTTATTCTGGGATCTTCACTTCCTCTGCATGAAAATGCAACATTTATAAACGATTCCTACTATGAGAAACTATTTAAAATGCATCGTTCCTTGAGGTCTCAAAGCTTCCTCCTAATGCATTAAAATGATTTGCTGTCTTCGCTGGTATATTAATGATAATTCTTAATTTAATGCACATGTTTTAAATAAATTTCATTTTATTTCAAAAATGTTCAATGACAAGCTTAAAAATCCACATTTTGCAGTCATCTTTTATGTGCTCTTAATTGCATGGTAACTCAGTAAATTTAATAAGTGGTTCTGAGGTATCAGTTCAGGAGTTCCAGAACAGCAATACTGGTGAACGTCTGCATACATGGAGAGCGAGCCAAGTTGGTAACTGAGGCACACACCCACTTTTCTTAACTTGCCACTTTAAACCATGCAAATTTAACAGAAAGATTGCTATGGTAGCTTAAGGCCAAATCCTCTTGACTGATCATTGTTTTAACAATTTTATTAACTACTTTCTGAAAGTAGATATTGTGCTAATATGTTTGGGAAATGGTTAAATGACTAAAACATAGTAAACAAGTAATTCTAATACTCATGAGATAATAAAAATCCTTTTGGGGGAGGTACTGATTGCAATTAGTCCTTTCAGTCAGCATCTAAAGAATACAGATCCTACTTCCCAGAAATGAGCACACAGGTCCTATAACTCCTATTTATTTTAAAAGTCCTGGGATTATTGAATATAGATGAGCACTGAGTGGAATAATATATTTGAACCATTCCATATTTGAACTGGCTTTTCCTTGAGTTAGTGATAAAATTCTACACTGCTTCTAAGAATCACATGTTGTGCGACTTTTACAGAATTCTTCATCTTGAAAACAGAGCAAATACAGCTGTTGATAAATGAGCACCCAACCTGCAATCTTATAAAGCTTACCCTCAAAGGCCTCCTGGATATTGAGTCACACTGGAATTCCAGGACTGAGACCCTGCCCACACCGGGGAATGAATAGTGTAATTAAATTCTGCCCTTTTAAAACCCCTTCTTTGACCATACAGAATATAAAGCAAAATCACTATTTGAAAATTTGGACACTGACTTCATATGCATACAATTTAAGGAGATGGTATAGAATAGTAATTATCTCAAGTTGTAGAGTCACACTATCTGACTTCATATCCGGGCTCCAACATTTCCAAGCTGTCTGAATTGGAGAAAGTTGTATAACTACCCTGTCATTCAGTTTCCTTATCTGTAAAATGAAAATAACATCACTTTCCTTGTGAGTTTATTATACTTATTAAATCACATGATTTTTTTTAAGTGCATAGCATGGTATATGGCATTAAAAACCCCACTAAAGTATTGTTATTGTCACCCTCAATGGAGAGCAAGCCAAATGAATTAGTTCTAATTAGTACTCTAAAAAAATTCCATTGGGATGAAAATATGCCATATCATCAGTTTCATGTGCTATTACTCACAGGGATGACTATCAACTCTTCTTTGAACCATCCCTGAAAACATAATCCATGTCAAGTTCATCTTTGTTTTCTCCTTGGTACATGTTGCCCAGTATATACTGAGAGAAAGTACAGTGTAGTGATTATGGACCTGGAGTCAAATCTTTTCTTTTTCACCTAATTTTTCTGACCCTTAGTTTCCCTGTCTGTAAAATGAGTTAAAAGTAAAGATACCTACCTACCTCATACTATTATCACAGATATCAATAAAATACTGCATACAAAGTTCTTGGCACCTGCTAATAAAACCAACAGCAAACACTCATATAAGTAGCACCTACCATGTGCTGGGCACTGCTTCAAGCACCCAACTTGTATCCATTCATCAAATCTTCATTACCATCCTAGGATATTAGGACCCTATTATTATCCTCATTTTTACCTAAGAGGAAACCAAAGCCCAGAGAAATCAATAACTTGTTTATGATCATATGAAGTATAAGCCGCCACGTCAGGGTTAAAATCCAAACAGTTTGCCTTGATTCTGGGATCTTACCCACTCTGTATACCCTGCTGCCTCCCAGAAGTAAGTGCTTGTCGAATATTTGCTATTACTATACTAATCAATAAAGATTTGTTGAAATATTTATTTAAACACATCAATATTTGCTGAAATATTCATTTACTATATCTTACTAAGTAGAAAATCTTATCATGGTCACAAAATGGACTCCTTTGCTTATAATTTTGAAGAAACTTTTCTGAGTCTGCCTATGGAATATTAAGAAAACAAAGTATGTATTAGGGAAAGCAATTCAAAATAGGTTCCAACATACTATATGTATCTTTTGCATGATTAGATTTCATAAGGATTTGAATCGACACAATATTACATGATTAGCTGCAAATGACTGACTTCACCTAATGTATCCATCTTTATCTACTTTAAAGGTTTTATTTAGAAGGAAAACAAATCTGCAAGAGGTAGCTCTGAAGATATAAAGTCTTAATAATACTCTTAAAAATCATAAACCAAAATGTGTAATAGCTAGCTTCCATAGTTTGAGGTTTACGATTATAGTGTCAGAAATGAAACATACTTTTATCAATTCATCTTGGTACTGGGGATTGAACTCAGAGGCATTCTACCTCTGAGTTAAACCCCCAGCCCTTTTAAAATTTTTTATTTTGAAACAGGGTCTTGCTAAGCTTCTTTTTTTTTTTTTTTTTTTTGTGGTATCGCGGATTGAACGCAGGGGCGTTCTACCTCCGCGCTACGCCCCCGGCCCTATTTTTTATACTTTATTTTGAAACCGGGTCTCACTAAGTTGCGGAGGGCCTCACTAAGGAAAGAGAGAGAGAGAGAGAGAGAGAGAGAGAGAGAGAGAGAGAGAGAGACAAGGAGAGAGAGAGAGAGAGCCAGAGAACTGAGGCTGGCCACGAACCCCAATCCTCCGGTTTCAGCCTCCCAAGTACTGGGATTACAAGCGTGCGCCACCACGCCCGGCTCTTGCTAAGCTTCTGAGGGTCTCGCTAAGGTGCTGAGGCTAGCCTCAAACTTGTGATCCTCCTGTCTCAGTCTCCCGTGTATTGGGATTGCAGGCATGTGCCACCATGCCCAGCTTGCAACATATACTTTTTAATATAAAATGCAAAATAAAGATTTTCCTAGAGCATTCTGTCCCCTTTAAGAGAATGAACCTGTGGCTATTTGGCAGGAGAAAGAGGAGGTATTTTTTATAATTTTGCAACAAAATACCACACTGTGCTTACAAAGCAAGAATTTGTTTCCTATATAACATCAACAAAAATCCTATAATTGCATATTTTTCTAGATTGTCATTCCTTGCTTCATTTTCTGTTTTTATCCTGATCTATTTTCTTTTATCTGTTTCTAATTTATATTAATTATCTGTGTCTTATATATCCACATAAACTGACCTAAGTCCCTCTGGGAACAAGATGAGAGTAACTAAATGTCCCAGAAACAAAGTATGATGTAAGGTAATATGACGTTTTCATTTTAATGGGATTTGCAAATGGGTAGGAATAATCCGATATTTATTACTTTATGTCATGCACGGACTTCTGAGAATTCTCCTTTGTTAAATGTCTGAATAGAAAAAAAATAGTTTTTGTAGCAGGCTGAATAACAGCCCCCAAAGACATCAGGTTATAATCTCTGGAACCTGTAAATATTAATTTGTATGAAAAGGTGGTCTTTAGAGATATGATTCAGTTAAAGATCTTGAGATGAGGAAATTATCTGGATTATCCAGGTGGGCCATAAATGAAATCATAAGTGTTCTTGTAAGAGGGAGGCAGAGGAAGACTTGCCACAGACAGAAGAGGAGAAGACAGTGTGCCATGAGGCAGAGATTTGGTGATGTGGCCAAAGAGAGCTGGCCGCCCTCAGAAACCGGAAGAGGCTGGGGACAGAGTTTTTGTTCCAGCCTCTGGAGGCAGTGGACCCTGACAGCACCATGCCTTTCCCCAGGAAGAGTGATGTTGAACTTTTGGCTTCTAGAACAGTGAGGTAAAAATCTGCTGTTTTTAGCTACCAAGTTGGTTGTAATTGGTAACAGCAGTCATAGGAAACTAATATAGTTATTAATGTGAATATACACTGGTGTTAAACAAAGAGAAAGTTTTCCTTTCAACGTTAAAGGCTTTGGGAAAGGCAAAAATACCAGTTCCATTTCGAATAATAAAAAAATTGCAAGGTGGTTTAAAAGGATTAGGAAGTTTTTATTTTGAAGAATGGTCAGATGTCAGGAAAATGCTATATTCCTAATTAAATCCCCTCTCTTGCAATGGGCCATAGCCCAATAAGCCCTCATAAATTAAAAATATTATAAGTCAAAATGCATTTAATCCACCTAACGTACCAAACATCACAGCTAGGCAACACTGCATATTGCAGAGTGCCAGCTGTGTCCCCTTGGGGTCCTGTGGCCACTTAGGAGCTGTGGGTCACTGCCACTGCCCGGCATAGGGAGAGAGGTCCACAATGCATCATTGCTAGCCCAGGAAAAGACCAAAACACAAAGTGTGGTTCCTACTGAATGTACATCATGCTTGCACCATCATAAAGTCAAAAAAATCTTAAGTCGAACCATCCTAAATTGGAGACTGTCTACATATCAATTATATGAAAGCAAAATTCTCCAGTTCCACTGGAAAGTAACGGGGAAGGCTGTCCACCTGTGGATTTCTCATCCCACTCTGTTCGCCAGAACCTTCTCATTGATTTGCTCTACTCATAATCCCACTTCATTTTTTCCTTCCTACCCGCTCCACAGAATGTCTTGTTTTGCTGGAAGTAATCTATTCTTTCACAAAGTCAAAGAACATATTTGCAGAATTTCTTTCATGGGAAAGTTTCTAGGACCCTCTGCTGCATTTGTTGAGTTATAAGTTATAAATAATGTTCACAGCACCTGGGTGTCCTTCTGAGCAGGGCAAGGGGTCATCTGGTCAGCAGATGCCTGCCGAACCTCACATATAGAAAAAAAAATTGCTGCATTATAATTGTATGTAATAGTGAGGTTCACAGTGATACATAACATTTTTGGTCTGCTTCTTTCCCCATACCTTTTCCTATCCCTCCCCCAATCCTCTTCCACTACTCTACTTGACTTTCTTTTCTTTTCATGAGGTTCCTTTTTTGGGGGTGGAGGGTGTTTTGTTTTGTTTTTCCTTTTTTTTCTCTTTACCTTCCACATATGAGAAAACAGGCAACCCTTGACTTGGTTGACCTCACTAAGCGTGGTGTTCTCCAGTTCTATACATTCTCCTGCAAATGACATAATTTTCTTCTTTAAGATTGAATAAAACTCATTGTGTATATATACCATATTTTCTTTATCCACTCATCTGTTGATGGACACCAACGTTGGTTCCATAACCTGGCTATTATGGACTGTGCTGCTATAAACATGGGTATGTGTGTATCACTATAGTATTTTTTTTTTTTTGCAGTACTGGGGATTGAGCCCAGGGGCATTCTACCTCCGAGCTACACCCCCAGCCTTATTTCTTTTTTATTCTTTATTTTGAAACAGGGTCTCACTAAGTTGCGGAGGGCCTCACTAAGTAGCTGAGGCTGGCTGCGAACCCAGATCCTTCTGTCTCAGCCTCCCAAGTACTGGGATTACAAGCGTGCGCCACCACGCCCAGCATCACTATAGTATTTAATTCTTTTGGAATTCTTTTGGAAAAATACCAAAGTTGAATTATATGGTGGTTCCTCCACTCCTGGTCTTTTGAGGAACCTCCATACTGATCTCTAGAAAAGCTCACACATCTTTGTTTGTCTCTAGATTAAGAGGCAAAAAGAGGAAAGAGGCAGAAAGATAAGCCATGCCCACTCTAGATAATTCTAAAACCAACCATGCTGAAGGTAGATGCTTGGAAATTGTAGGCCTACCTTAGGATTTAAGAGACAGTCATTCATTTAGTCCTCCCCACCCACAAATGTTCCATCCAGACTTGAGGGGAAGGGGAAGAGTCCCAAAGGCAGCTGAAGAGGTAGGTAGGACTAGAGTTTTATTTTTCCTCTAAAAGTCCTGGGGTCTGAGTGGGAATGGGCACTGATAGCATCACCTTTGCTACTCATTACCCACTTGGCTGTAAACAAGGAATTTAGCGCCTGTGCATGTTTCCTCTGCAGAACGAGAACTCTACCCACATCATGGCACAATGTGCACATTAAATGAGTCAATGCATACAAAGTATAAAGAACAGAGACAGGGACACAATAAACAATCTGAGCTATTCTGATCACCTACAAGGTCTCGAGTTTTCTACACTCTCCCTATACTATGTGGCCCACTTTTCTACCATTAACACACGCAATTTTTCATTTTATTTATCAAATAACTATCAAATTAATGTCGATCTCTTCTTCTACTGTAAATTTCATGAAGCAGACATCAAGTCTGCTTTTGCTCATCCTAACATTGTGCTTCGCAAAGGAAAGGACTGAAATAGTTGCTTACAAGTAAAGCAAACCATCATTAAAGCCAACCAGGGACACTGGTGGTTCCCAGTCAATAGTTTCAGATATCTTCAGAATTTGGATGAACATTTTCTATTTACTATAATTCTTCTCAGATCTCACCGAATAACAGAATGACCTTGGAAGCTTTGAAGTATACCCATGCCCAGGCCCCAGAGATTCTAATTTGACTGGTATGGGGTCAGCCAGGGCTAGTCCAGGTAACTCAATATTTGCAAGTTCTACATCCTTGGATTAAACCAACCGTGGATCATATATATTTAGGGGAAAAAATATTGTCTGAACAAGTACAGACTTCTTCCCATTGCCATTATTTCCTAAACAATACAATATAACAACTACTTACATGG
Organism: Glis glis; assembly: GCA_004027185.1. Taxonomy (NCBI): domain Eukaryota; kingdom Metazoa; phylum Chordata; class Mammalia; order Rodentia; family Gliridae; genus Glis; species Glis glis. The sequence goes on from PVJS01037915.1 coordinate 11,873, forward strand.
CATTCACATTGTATTAGGTATTATTGGTAATCCAGAGATGATTTAAAGTATATGGGAGGAGCCGGGTATGGTGGCACATACCTCTAATTCCAGTAATTGGGAGGCTGAGACAGAAGGATCACAGGTTCAAGGGCAGCCTTAGCAACTTAGCAAGACCCTCAGCAACTTAGACTCTGTTTCAAATTAAAAAATAAAAAGGACTGAGGGTGTAGCTGAGAGGTAGAATGCCCCATGGTTCAATCCCCAGTACCAAAAATAAAGTATATGGGAGGATATGTGTAGGTTATACACAAATAGTACATCATTTTATATAAGAGACTTGAGCATTCCTGGATTTTGGTCTCTTCTGGGTCGGGGGGCCTGAAACCCATCCCCCATGGACACGGAGGGACAAATGTATTTAAGATTCTCTAAACAATTCTAATCTGCAAATCAGGTGTGAAATCGGCAATGTTGTTCCACCGGCTTCAGTTCTGTTGTGAAGACCTCCAACTGGACCTCTGCTATTGGAGTTGACCAATGACAAAGACTCTGCTTGGCCAAGCTTTAGTCAGACTTTGAACCTTCTCCTAGGCCCATCTGTCACGTCCTTGAGAAATCCAGTTTTAGCAAAGAACTCTGCTAAGCCAGTTTAGCCAGCGCCCCCATCCTTAATACCTGATCGTCCTCAATATCTGGTCAGGTCCTCACCCTCCACCATCCTGCATGTGGTGTCTGATCACACTGGCCAGGTTTCAGCAAAGTCCTGTTAGGTAGATCTAGCCATAATCCCCTTAACTCCTCATTCTTAGTAATTTTCCTTCCACTGACCCCCATATTGTTCCTTGGCTATAATTCCCGCCTGCTCATGCTGTATTTGGAGTGGAGCCCATTCTCCTTCCCCACACTGATCCCTACAGCTATTTCTTCGGTCCTGAACAAAGTCTTCCGTAATGTGCCATAACAAATACTATTGAAAAACTTTTTTCTTGCCTGCGTGGTGGCGCACGCTTATAATCCCAGTACTTGGGAGGCTGAGAAAGGAGGATCCGGGTTCGCGGCCAGCCTCAGCTACTTAGTGAGGCCCTCCCCAACTTAGTGAGACCCTGTTTCAAAATAAAGAATAAAAAATAGGGCTGGGGGTGTAGCTCAGAGGTAGAATGCCCCTGGCTTCAATCCCCAGTACCGGGGAAAAAAAAAAAGAAAGAAAGAAAAACTTTTTCTTTAACTCCAAGGACTTCCACCCTTGTTGAATGTGCCTTTCCTAATTACATAACAGGGGTGGGGGATACAGGAAGTAGCAGCTTTCTGGGCAGGATCTTGGCTGGCGGAACCAGTGAGCATTTTCCTGCTGTTCAGACCATTGTAGTCCCAGCGGCAAACCTGTTGGGTGACTCTGGGCACTGCCAACCCGCCCTCCTTCAGGGCACGTTTGCATGGGGTCATATATCTGTTTTTTTTTCCTTAATGTGCTTTTATTTATTATTTATGGTTAAAATAAAAACACAGAATTCCCTACAGTGTGAAGAAAGGCGGCCAGGTTGCGTTAAACGCTAAACTCCACAAGGTTGCCTGGGGGGTCAGTTTCCTTCCTACCGGTCCTTGGCTCCGCAGCCGCCCACCTCTGCCCCCTTCCGCTGTCCGCTGACTGCCGTTCCCTAACGATTCCTTACGGTTCCCCGGGCCCTGGACCAAGTGCGACCCCCCTCGCCCCATACAACGCCTGCAGCGAGGGGCAGGGCGGCCAGGCCGTGGCTTGCAGGCGGGTGCAGCTGGGTTGGCAGAGGTCGCTCCCCGTCGCGGGACACCCGGACACACGTGTCTCCCTGCTGGAGGGCAGGGGCTGGCGACGCTCCTGCGCCCCGAAGCCCCTCGCAGAGCTGGGAGGCCGGTCTCCGCCGCGCCCCGACTCCCCCCAGTTGGCGAGCCGCAGGACGCGAGCCCCCTGCCCGGTGCAGAGGAGCCGCGCTCCCTCCCCGCTGCCGGGAGGGAAAGGGAAGGGGACGCGGAGCCCCAACCCGGCACAACAGGTCCTTAGGGCACCCGCCAGGTGGAGGACCTGTGGGAGACTGGCCGCGGGAAGGGGGAGAGCATTCCACGGGCGACCGACCGCTCTAGTTACTGAGCCCCAGCCCTGGTCCTGAGCCCCAGCCCCACAGCAAATCCTGAGTTTGGCAAGCAAGCATTATCCCGAGGGCGCGCGTGGGAGCGGAGTTCCGGACGCGTAGGATGGCACGGATCCGCTCTGTCCGGGAGCAAAGTTAGGTGATGCAGGGAAAGCGCCTCTTTGTGCGCCCCTCGGGGGCGATCGGCGGCCACTCACCTCGTGCCTGCGCCTCCATGGTGGCCGACTTCGAACCGAGCGCTTCGCAGAGCGGATGCAGCGGTGCCCGAGCTCGGAAGGCGGCTGCCCGGCCTCTCGCGCCCTCTCCAGGAGCGCGTGTCGCCAGCGATGCGCGGAGGGGTGGGGGACTGCGGGCAGCCACCACTGGCCGCTTCTGGTTACCTCCGCCCCTTCCAGTCCACCTGGTGCGCACCGCGCCGCAGAGAGCGCGCCGCGGGGCGCCCCCTGCCGGCGCCCTGCAGAGGAGGAGGAGGCTGCACTCCGGCGCGTGGATGCGGGACTCAGACCTAGCCAGCTGGAGTCGGATACTACACCATTGCTCCCACTGGACGTATGCAGTTAGTTTCCTGCAAGCCTCGGGTCCGATATTTTTGTCAACTGATCAATACGTAATTTTGTCCTATGTGTATTTCTGTTTAAAGACACCTTACTTAATGCATGGTGTTGATTCATTAACAGTGGGCGCACGGCCAACAACACTACAGCTAATACCAGAACAAAGTATGTTACGTTTATATACCGTATATATTTTCTCTCTGAGGCACATCACAGTCTTCTTGCACCTAGGTACACTGGACAACGCCTCTGCAGATGTGGGTAGGATCCATTATAAACAACAAAATCACCAAAAAGCCCTAAAAATGGTCTATTTATAGGCCTGGGAGACGGCGCTTTTTTTTTTTTTTGCACATCTAACAAGCTCTTTTTTTCTTTTTTAAACATATCCATTTATTGGTGCATTGTAGTTATAAATTTTGATAAGTGTCAGGGTATCAGAAGCATGCATGCACACATTGCTCATTTAGCCCTCCCTCAAATCCCACCCTATTCCCTCCCCCTTCCCTCCTTTTCCTGCGTGCTCTTATTTATGATATGAGAGCTGAAAGGAGAGGGCTGAGCAGCCTTGTTTGTCCTCAGGGAGAAACCTGTGCATCTTTGGGTCTTTCTCCATGACTTCAAATTACAGAAAAGCTGCTGGGAATATTGATTTTGATGTGACAAATAAATTTTAGTGAGGAGGGGAATTTGTGAACATGGAATCTGCAAACAGTAAGCACTAACTGTATATGTACTTTCTAATCCAAAAGCAGCCATCTGTCCTCATAGGTTGATGAGGCACTCGTGTTCTCAGAGCAGTCTAGGAAGCCACAGTCCTGTTCCAAGGCTAAGAGTTGTGTGCATGTACTTTTCTGACACTCTGTACCCCAATATGATATAAAATTATAATGCACCAAATAAAAAATAAGAAAGCATGGCAGGAAATAAGAATGATCAGCTCATGTCTCAACCCCAGTGGTTTTTAGCTGTTACTTATGTTCCTTTTTCTCAACATCTACCAAACTTCATCTGTAAAACACAATGTATTTATTTACATTCGGCATTGAGTAGTTTTCCATGGGGGGTGCCATTGTCTTTCTTAAAATAGATGGTAAAGATGAATAGGATTGAGCAGAGGTATTGTATTTCACCTCCCATAATTCCTGCCAAAGATCCTTGTACAAATTCACAGTTCTAAAAAGGTGTATTGAATAAACAATTAACTAACTAGTAGGTTATATTTTATCCATGCCCAAGTTACTCTCAAAGTATAGACTAATAAGCATTAATGGAGTCTTACATTTTTGCTTGAAAGAAAGAATACTCCTGGTTTCCTGGCACGTGTCCAAATACGTCAGTGTTATTTTGTATAGAACACCAAGGGCAGGGCTTTTAAGTGACTTTTGGTGATGTGAGCAGGCATGCATGAAGCAATGACCAAGTGATTAAATCATTTTCAGAGTCTATTCAGTTGTTCTGGTCTTAACCCTGGAAATTAAACACCAGGTCAGGGTTGAATCCCAGCTGTTGAAATGAGCTAAAAATAGTGAATGACTTTCCAGCTTGAGTCATCTAACCTCCATCTACACTCTGACTCATTTTTCTGATTTATAAAATTTTAAGCTACTACCCCTGTAAAACTTTTTATCATTGTTTATAAACATAAAATATTGGCATTCATTCAGAAATGGTTACTGAACATCTTTTATGGACTATGCTGGATGCTAAAGAAGATGATTTTTTTTTAACCTAGGGAGTTCAAGATCTGTTGAGAAGGAGGGATAAAGAGATTCTCTCTCATTTATTTATTTATTTATTTATTTATTTATTTATTTATTTAGTGGTACTGGGGATTGAACCTGGGGGCATTCTACCACTGAACTACATCCCCAGCCCTTTTCATTTTTCATTTTTGAAACAGGGTCTCTTTAGGTTGATGAGAGTCTTGCTAAGTTGCTGAGGCTATTCTTGAACCTGTGATCCTCTTGTTCCAGCCTCCCAAGTACTGGGATTACAGGCATGTGCCACCATGGCTGAGAGATTCTTTATAAAGCAGTATGACATGGAAGTGCTGTGCCCAAGGTAAACCCAGCGGGCCTGTGTGCACTGAGAGAGGCCCCTTACCTCCGACTGGTGGGAGGAGACAAAGAAAGGTTGCTTTGCCTCAGCAGAGTGAGATGGATGAAGAAATCAGCCAGGCAAGTTGTGTTAGTCCTCAAATCGAGGCTTAGCCATGGAAGGCTATTACTAAAGTCAGCATGTACAAAGAAAGAGTGTACATTTTTTATCCTCCCTCTATCTTGTCCCTTATAATAGTGAATTTAACTTTTTCAAAACTTAATCAAAGAGCCACCTTCTCCCTCTTAATCTCTACAACTACTACACATAGAAAACGATGGGCAGGTGTGTGACTGGGTTGTGATCTTTCTGCAGAGGCGAGGATGCAGGGAACATCTTCAATATCCAACAGAAGGTGACTCCACAGCCATGGCCGAAACCAGCTCCAGGTCACTGGTGATGTTCTATGTCCTGGGGGTCCGTGAGAGATAAGCAGGGCACCAGAATGAGATGATGGAGTAGGAAGGATGGGTAAAGCATGCGCCTCTGGCCCATGAACCTTACTGATACATATAAGAAGAGCCTGGGCCTTGGGGCTCCATTAGATTTCCACTCTGAAAATTACTAGCTGTGTGGCCTAAAGCAAGTCTTTTAGCCTCTCCATGCCCAGCTTTCTGCATGGCTAGGCAGAAAGTGGCTGGGCACTACATAAGATATTAATTTTTTGTGGCTGGGCACTACATAAGATATTAATTGATGTATTCCTTCCCTCCTATCCCATTGGGCACCCATGTTTCTGGAGCAGTGGTTCCCAGCCCTCTTGCACATGAGCATCGCACCAGAGGTTTTGCAACATTTCTGATGCCTAGGCTCCACCCCACCCCCAGATGCTCTGATTTCATTTATTTTTGAAAGTTCTCTAGGTAACACTGATGTGCTTCCAAGATTGAGAATGACTGTTTTAGAAACTGTCCACAGAAAAGATAAAAGGTACTAAGTTCTTGACTTTTCAATCAAAAAGTTGTCACCCAGGTAAATAGAAATAAAGAAAAAGAAATGTGAACAGGCTCAGCAAGGATCTTTGACCCTAAGTAAAGGGGAACTGGAGAGGGGTGAGAAGCTGGGGAGGGCAGAGAAACTGGAAGGAGAACTTAGACATAGGTCTATTTGCAAATCTTACCACAGTGACTCCCAGCAAAGCAGAGGGGACCTGGCCTGGATAGTCCTATTGGAAACTCTGATTCCCAAATCGTGTTTGAGAAATAATGTGGGGAATAGAGTGCTTCTTGTCACTTTGAATTTTTCACCCTTTCAAGTGGTGTAGGAAAGCAACTAGCAGCTCCTTTGAGCCCATGTGGGATGTTGCAGTCAGGGGAGAGAGAGAGCAAGCTACTGAGCCAGGAGGCTGGAGGAAGGGAGAGGCTCCACGTCTTGAAGCCACAGCAGCACTCATGAAGAGGACGGGCTATAGGAAGAGAGGCAGTGGGGTCTGTGTTGGACCTCTGCCCAGTGAGAGGACTTGGGGACCTCACACCACCCATACCATACTACTGAGCAGGGCTGGAGGACTTGGGCCAGTGCTGCTTTCTCTCCCCCTGCATGACCTTTCCAGTTCTGAGGAGGACTAGAAAATGGAGTCCACAGGTGGCAAAGTCAGCTGCTTTCTCTCCCCCTGCATGACCTTTACAGTTCTGAGGAGGACTAGAAAATGGAGTCCACAGGTGGCAAAGTCAGCTATGGAAGCCAGAGGAGATTACCGGGCTGCAGGCTTGCCAGGATCACTGAAATAGAAAGTGAGGAGGTCAAGAGAACACCAGTGGAGGGTGGCCCAAGGCTATTAGCTGGGGCCCACTAGGGCCTGAGGGAGCCTCAGGCGGCTGTCAAACATATCCAGCTAAATTTGGAAGCACTTGGAGCTTTTCCTTCCCTTCTAATCCCAACCCTACATGCCCGGCCAAGCGGAATTGGTACCTAGAAGAGAGAGGGGGACCTGATAATCAGATTAGCTTTTGCTTTATAGCTCTCCAACAGGTACACACACACACACACACACACACACACACACACACACATTTTATGAAAGGGTACAGAAGAAATTTACTTTGAGATTGAGAAGAGTAAATCCTATAGTTCGCACATTGACATAACACTATTCTGATCACCAAAAACTACAAAAATTAATGAATCTAGGACAAGCCGCCTGAAAGTGAGCCACTATTAAGTAAGTTGAGGGAATGTTATTGTAAAAAGTACAAGCATTTCATGGTTAGCCCTCAGAAAGCTGTGAGTCCTTATCAGATTGATTACATTAAAGAAAATGTGTTACGTAAAGTTTACTGGAGAAATTTTCTAAGTTCCACCAAAATCTTTATCCTTTCTCTTTCCTTATAAAGAGACTTTGTCTAATTGTAACTAAGGTTCCTATGTACTAAAAGTTACTCCTTTAAAACTTCAAAATATAGAATCTTGGGGTGTGTGTGTGTGTGTGTGTGTGTGTGTGTGTGTGTGTGTTTTACTGGGAATTGAACCCAGGGGCATTCTACTTCTGAGCTTACTCCCATCCCCCCTTTTTTAATGATTTTTTTGGAAACAGGGTCTTGCTAGGTTGCTGAGGGTATGGCTATGTTGCTGAGGCTGGTCTTGAACCTGCGATCTTCCTGTTTCAACCTCTAAAGTACTGGATTACAGGCGTGCACCACCATGCCCATCTTAGGATCATTTTTAAGTTGCACTCTCTAGAACACTTAAAATTGACTAGCCTTTTAAGGTTATAATGCAGGGTTTCTCAATCTTGGCCCTATTGACACTTTTTCCTGCATGATTCTTCGCTGTGTTATAGGATGTTTAGGAATATCACCAGCCTCTACCCAGTAGAGGTAGCCAGTAGCAGCTCCACAGTTGTGATAATCAAAAATTGTCGTGGTGGTGCACACCTGTAATCCCAGTACTTGGGAGGCTGAGACAGGAGGATCATAGGTTCAAAGCCAACCTCAGCAACTTTGTGAGGCTCTCAGCAACTTGGTGAGACCTTGTTTCCAAATAAAAATAAAATGGGCTGGGGATGTAGCTCAGAGGTAGAATGCCCCTGGGTTCA